>JAOTRR010000035.1:3188550-3208736 GCA_028570945.1 Gogo arcuatus
TGCAGAGAAAGAATTTCACTGTGCTCTAATGTACATGACGAATAAAGGCTTAAAAGTTAAGTCTCAACGTATAGTTAAGTATTACATAGGTCATGGTCTCTTCACGTTTTCAGCAACTTTTCTCTGAATTTGTTTTACACGAACTTTAATGTGAGCTTTAAGTTTTAATGATATTAAAATTTGAAACAGTAATACTAACCGTCAGGAATTTTACCGCAGTTTACCATGAAAGCAGTAACCGTTTCCTCCAAACTCGGGCACTCTGATGTAAGATAGATGGTTCCACGTTGCTGCCTGGTGAAAACAGACCAGCAAGAATAATCTTGATTACACAATCAAAATGCATAATTAGCCATGAATCCTTCCTCCAGTACTCAGTTAGCCCCGACTCACTGATCACTGTCTATTTAGTGAGGGACAGATGACGAAGTGGAAACAAGAATTTTCTTGTGTACTCAATAGAAATACAAAATCAGCTCCAAGCCACTGCTGTTTAATGAGCTAGAAGAATTACAAACTGTTTAATGAATGGTCGGATGGATGGATGGATGGTGTTGACCAGCTGAGCAGAGCTTGGCTGGATGTGTTTGGAGAGGACGCAGATGGTCGATTATCTTTGACAGATGCTTTTTTTTTTTTTTTTTACATGGCTACGAGTGCTGTCGGAAAATTTGACTTGGTATATACATCCCAGATAACATGGAAACTAGGAATTTGGATTTTTTCTTTCTTTCAGGACTTTGACTCTCAACACCTCGCTCACCATGGCAATGGCCAAAGTTTTTATTTTAGTTGTCATGAGGTGGAATGATGCAATTTCACTGAAAACTGGAGAAGTGAAATCATTTCAGGGCTCAATACATACAACAAGGTGGTGAAAATTTTGACTGGGAGCACTGTGCCTTTATGGCCATCTAAATAAATAAATACATCATACTTTGCATATGACATAATTACACTTGGAGAAAACAATTATGTTAACTCACTTGGACCACAGAACTCTCGAGTGCTCGATTCTGATTGGTTGGAAGGTGTTGATTAATTTTCTACAGCAGCAGCTCAGACAGTAGTGACAAAAATCCATATAAACAGATTAAAAAACGTGTGGAATCATTATGATCTCACCAATGAGATTTATTTTTTACATTTATGGAAGGAGCCTCCAGCGTCAGCAAGTCAGCACTTTGCGGTTTCTCAGTAACAAGACGAGCTGCATTTTTGTCTTAACTTGAAGAGGAAAAGAAAGAGGCTGGTGGTGAATAACTGCTTATAGTTGCTATAACAGGAACTAACTTGTTTCGTGGATGTTCAGCAACATTAGATGATGCTATAAACGGATAAAAGTAGGGCGTGTTCAATGTAATCATTGTCAAATTGCTGTAGTATAAGTGGAATAAAGTGTTTCAGGACATGAAGTAATAGTAACTCCGTGTTGCATCAGGCAGCTGATTATGTTCCTATAACAGCACACCTCCAAGTGGTTTATTCCTTACATATGATCTGCACCTCATGTGGCTTTATATGGAACAACAGAAAAAATGTATTTCGCCTCTTAAGCTTCGGTAATGTAACAAATCCTTACTTGGGTCAATAATTCACACTCACTTTAACTCTTAAAAAAGGGAAACCATTGATCTTTTTCACAGATGAATTTGGAGAGGGTGTGGAGATTAACATGGGTTAAGTGGTGAGCCACTCAACCAAACATGCGCGTGCACAGATTTGCACATGAAGCGAGCCGGAGGAGAGGAAGTTCTCCCTCAGTAGTGTGTGGGCGGGTTTGTGTTGACGGCAATTTGCTGAGAAAGGCCAGAAGCTGGACTCTCACACACACACATTCACAGTAGTGAATTCAGCACAGGTTATATACAGCTTCGTTCATTACATAAGGGAACATAATGACCGGGTGGTGTGATGTGGAGCTACACAACGTCCCAAAGTGTTTAATTTTTCTTATACCACATCAATTTACCAATGATTACAATTTATAATTTAGTAACGAGTGACTAAAATCCATTTATAAGTTACTTTTAATGCTGTAGAACATTTGTTCTTATCACAGCTACAAAAAAAAAAAAAAAAAAAATTCTCACTAGCCCCCTCTCCGTATCTTAAACTCAAAAAGAAAAAAAAAATATCCACCTGAAAAACTTGGTGGAAAACGTACCGAGTGCCGACAACAACTAAAAACGTTAAACATTTCCTTCTTAAAAACATTACATGGAGCGTCTGCTAGAATGAGAGTGCACTAGAACAAGCACATTAATATAAACCTTAACTGGAGCTACTGCAACTATTCATGTCTCCTTCAGTCCTCTGTAATGTGAATGCAGGTCAGAAGTCATCTGAGGCACACACTGAGTGGAGAACCTAAGAATTTCTCAGCATTTCCTGGAAAAGAGGAGTGAGCCACCAGGCTGGGTGGTTTAGCACAGGAAAATAAAGTGGACAAACAGAGCTAAATGAAGAAGACATGGCGAGCGAGCAGAGATTTGATTTTTCTTCACAAAGCTTCCCAGCTGTGTTGGCCATTAGTGTGTGTGCGCGCGCTCCGTCTGAAGTGTCCTGAATGCTGCCTGTTATCCAGTGACTCTCATTGGATAATGACTTGTCATTGCATCAGTTTCTCTCTGTCTCTCACACACAACAAAAACCGTGTGTGTTTTTTCCTACTCTGTGGCCAGAATCTCATTATCTTTCCTGCCGAGATGCTGAAGCACTCGATGAACACAGTTGGAGGGCTAAACAGTCTCTCACACGCACCACATGGTCATGATTCTAGATGCTATGGAGAGACCAGCTGCTGTGCATGTGTTTGCAGCGAAGGAAAAAACAAAAAAAAAAGTGTCGTCTCTGGCACCAAGTTTAAGGTTCGCATTACATAGTATTCATAGTAATATATTTCACAAGTTAGCAGTGACCGAGAATAAAGAAAGAACTCCGACATCTTTACTGTATCTAATACTGCCTTCAAACGCTCTTTAAAAAAAAAAAAAAAAAAAAAACCCACACCATGTTTATTGTAATTATGACATGGACTCAAACGCCTCGCTAAAGTTAGCTATTTATCCATCTTGATCATTTTAGGATTCTCCAAACATCGTATTTCCAACCTAAAGGGTCATTTATGTGCAACTCATTTACAATCATTCAGATTTCACATGAAAGCAGATCCGATTCATTCACAAAAAACATATTTGACACTTAACCATTATGCACTTCAACCCACAACCTCAACATTAAAACCTAGCAGTTTATCACCACCCCACTCTGGGGTTAAGGTTAGGGGAGTCATATGTAATTAAAAATAAAATGGCCCGATGTTTGTACAACATCTCAAGGATATTTAAGCAACATCGGACAAGCAAGCGAGCGCTTATACTGAACATCAGCACAGCTGTGAACCGGCTGTACGGGGCCTCGTGTCGTAGCTAATCACAACTGTATAACTGATTCATATAACCACACGACTGCAAGGGTGATATTGCTTTTATACAACAAGAAAGTATCAAGTAGCTGACATTTAGGACACAAACCATTTAGCCATATTTTTGTTCTGCGAACGGAAAGAGATCCCGAAGAAGCCGCACTCACTGACAGCCCATCAGCTAGCTGGCTAGTTTTCTGCTCCTTGGGTCCACATTGATTTGTACCTTTCATCATCTGATGAGCTCTCGTATTTCAAGTTATTTTCATGAAAAAAAAAAACGTATCATGACATGTTCACTGATGTCCCTAACACTACTGTAGTCAGGGGTTCAGTTAGCTGTTGCTAGAATTGAAACATAAGCGTGATACGCACAGTTTAGCATCCCAGTGCAGTTATATTAAACAAGCACTCTTGGAACGCTACTCGACCAATCAGATCAGTAAACCAGAACTAACTATCAAAAAAAAACAAAAACCCACCATGGAATATCCAGATAATTCATCTGATCTTGCTGAGCTTCGCCTGACAAACCCAAGTAGCTAAAACATTAACACAGTGACGCACAACCAGGAGATAAAAGTCTGAAGTCAACAGAAGAGTAAATGATGATGCTGGTCATCCGTGTTGATTTATAGAACCCAACGTCAAGGTTTTCAGTACATTACGGTATTTAATTCTGTAAATAATCCCACCTGCAGTGTGAGGATAATGCTAGAATATTGTTTAAAGAGGATTAACAAGATTCCTTTGGCAAACAATTCAGGTTTTGTCCTTGAGTGTAGCCTTGCCAGGGACAGCTTCAGGATTTTAAAATCTGTCCGTGTGTAAACAATGCCAAACACCGTACACACACAATGTTTTCCTTTGCTTACTTTCTCACCTAACATTAACAGCTTGAAAGTTTGAGTGAGTATACGAGTATGAAATATAACTAGAATGAGTGTGTGGTTCCTGAGGCCGGGATTATTGCAGCAAAGGTGGCCAGGGTCGGGATTACTGCGGCGAAGGTTACCGAGATTGTGATGTGTGAGTTAAGGGTTTCTGACATTAAGATTACTGGAACATGGCTTACTGCAATTAGGGATTGTGTTAGAGATGTTTACTGAGATAGGACTATTGAGAGTTACTTGAAAGTCGGGTTAGGATTACTGAAGCTAGGTTCAGGTGTAGGTATAGCTTTTTTTTTTTTTTAGCTCCAGTAACACACAAGTCAGTGTAAATACTCCTCAAAGAAAGTAAAACTGTGTGCCTCTCAGACTGTTCTACCCACGAGGAGGAGGGGTGCAGCTCCAGAATAATGAAGGTTAAGTAATTGGTTATCAACCTGATAACAGGGGTAGCTTAATTTCACCCATCACCATACTCAGTTATATAATTATCAACAGAAACCCTGCTGTGTGCAGGAAGCCTGGTGTTTCTCAGTCTCACCAGGTCAAGCTTAAGGAGGCCGTAACATACAGCCACTCATCACGTCGTAAACCCTGACAGGAATCAGGATTTAAACACAAAAGCACACTTTACATCCATCTACGTCATAAAGATCATTCATGTGACAGGATTTTGACTTGTTACTGGTTACAGTCAAACAATGGAGGAAGTGAGGAACCGTCTAAAGGGGAAATAGAAACTGGGACTCAGTGGAGAAGCATTATGGGCAATTTTCACTCCAGCAGGTAATGAACATTAAAAACATTAACATGCAGTGTTGGACACATTAAACCACGGTGCTGAGGAGATTAATAATCCTGTTCAATTGGATAAAGTTATGGTCACGTGTTTACTCAAATGTTAAACTACAAAAACAAAATGGTGTGTAGTGACGCTTGAAAGTTGGAACATTTAAAATAAAAATCTTAGCTCCACAGAGCTCTGTGAATTGACTCATGTTGACTGCTGCTAAACCGCTAATGTACGCTTAAAAAGGTTGTTTTAGGAAGTTTATTATGGTTCTGTGGCTGAGGAAACATGCTTTACACAATGATGAGATGCAAGTATGCACTAGAATAAACAAAGGAAGCATCCTCGATCTTGAAGTCTCCCATCTTGCCCATGACCCCTGTAAACGCAGTATTGATGCGCTTTTAAAGATGTTCTGATTGATATCTGGGTCACATATGGAAAGGTGTATGAACTAGGAGACAAGGAGGCATCAACTGGTATTGGGATGCACCTACTGAGTTTAACCAAGCTGCTTTTTTTTCTTCAGTAGAACAAGAGGAATGAAGCCCAAAGGTGACTTCAATTTATTATAATCATGAACAAAGTTTGAATGCTTAAGACAAAACAGCTGTTGCTTTATTTCTGAGAACAGTTAACACACCAGTATTGTATAGTATAACCAGGAAGCAATGGTCATCTCGTTAACCTTTTTTTTAATGTTTTAGAAAGAACAAGAACAATTACTGAATTTAGTCGACGCATATTTCCAGGTCAAGTCGGTAAATTGCATTTCTGCCCTTTTTCCCCTCGCTAATGCAGTCGTCGATACGCTATCAGCCCACCCTCTTAATCAGCAGTACTGTTTGCAGAGATTAAATAATTAAAAACTGCGCTGTACTTCAGCCATTAAGGATTTTGTGCTAATAGGGGAAAAATTACTGCCAGTGTTCATAATGAGATGTAAATTACATGAAAATCAGACCCTGCAGGTGAACAGTCAAGCTTTCAAAACAGCTAAAGATGTATTTTAAAATCCATAGATATCTAGTCTCAGAAATAACGAAAGCTGTGCCAGCCCAATCCTGATTCGCAGCTAGGAATAAAGGACACTTTGTATGAAAGGCTATTAATATGATTTTTAAAGCTCATTACTGAACGTTACCAACACACCTAGCTTCTTGCTTTTGGTAAACTTTTATACCACAGCACTTGAATTCTCTGATCTGAAGGCGAGGTGGTGTTGATTCATGTGTTTCTCTGACATGACGAGCTGTGTCTCTTGAGAGAACGACCGTTTATAGCTACTATAATGTAAGTGATAACAGGAACTAACTTGTTTCAGACATTTCGCAACATTAAACGTAACTATAAACAGACAAAGTACGACCTTGTTATTTAATAAATAAACGGTCATCGTAAAAATTGCTGTATTACAAAAGAACACACTTCGGGTTGTGCTGTTATTGGAAAATAATCAACTTCTGGGTTGTAACAGAAATTCCGCTTACCATTGGGCCACATCCCACTGCACTGTTGTTGATTTTCCCATAACAGCACACCCACAACCCCCAAGCATTTAATCCCTTACATAATGTAATGTAGGACAAGGAGTGTGATGCTACCAACATTACCACATTCACACCTCATCTGTATGCGAATAAAATGTATGTTGATGTGGAGCAGGTGCTACTGACATACGCTGCTGTAAACATCTGTCAGGGGAAATTCAGAGCAGGATGAATCACTCAGCCTGGAACAGCTTGATGTGCACCTCATCAGGTGGCTTTCAGTAACGACGTGCAAGTAAGAACAGCGAGGGGGGGGGGGTGTATTGGGGGTTGTGGCAGGGTAAGTGTGTGATTTTTATTATAATATATATATATAAAAAAAAAAAAACAGACTACTTATTTTTTAGTAACCTGTAGGGGAAAATTAGGTGGTCTATGATTTCCCCCCCATTGCAAGCACCAGTTGTTTACAGGCCATCTATAATTAGTCTTGTGCAAAACAGCTTGTCAGTTTTAGAGAAATCCTGGCATCTGGTACAAACTCAAAGTAGTACTGTAAGTTCTGTTTGCGTGGGCATTCCACAGCTTTCAATAAAAGTCATCAGGTAAAAAAGTATGACGAGTTCTTTAATAAACAGAATTTTAGCTGTGGTGCAAAAACATCGAAGGACATGCTGTTCGTAGATTCGGAAGAGAATTCAACTACAGAGGACACTGATCTAATCAGGCTCCTGAGTGGCCAACAAACACCGAGAGATTGAGTTCGAATCCCAATGACACCATAGCCATCCATGGCTGGGAGTCAAGGTAGCTAAATTGGCCTTGGTCTTTGGATGGGAGGGGTACACTCACTCAATCTCAGACACTAGCCAATCATGGGACATCCTTGAGTTCATGCATGCGGCCCTTGCTGGTTAGCTAGTGGGTAAAAAATTGGCAAGACCAAACTGGAGCAGTGGTTTACCAACTAGAGGGTCAGGGGTTCAAGCCCCAGCACCATCACGCTGTCACTGTTGGGCCCTTGGTCAAGGCCCTTAACCCTGTCAGTTCAACTTATCCACATTGACCCCACAAAGAAGTAGGAGAAAGACGTGAAAAGATGATTCCGTATCCGCTTTACTCTCATTGATCTCAAGCAACCTTGAGAGATGTTTTTAAAAAATTCTGAATGATGCTTAAAATAACTACTAAAGCCTTGAAAGGTAAGAAGAAAGTGTTCCAGTGCTATTTCACTTCAGTTTTCAGCATGTCATTTTAGTCCTAAAAATATTTCCCTGCAGATATTCATGTGGTGCCGCTCATAGCTAGTGTTCTGCCAATTACAATGTTGTTCCATGTTAATTCTAACACTGATTGTAGGGAACTATAATTGGTTCCTAACAATACACGTCAACGTGATGAGAGGAATGGCAAAGCCTGTGACTTGAACGAGAGTAGACGGTTATTATAAATTAATGCTATAATTTTTCTTTTGTGGAAATCGGACACTTATCCTTAGGAGTATAAAACCATAATTACGTACAGTTAGCATTCAGTATTTGGGAAAGCGACTTCTGGCTTGCATAAGCCTTACTGTAATAAGTAGGGCTGTAACAATACATTTCCCACTGGTCAGAGCTCTGTGTATTGTACAATAACAGGAAACATTCATAAGACTCATGGCATTGAGATGGTTAAAGGACAGAGCATCACAATCTCTCCCACATTTATGGAATAAAATGCTTCCATTGTAATAACTTCTAATCAGGCACAGATATTTTACAACTTGTACACAGGAGAAAGACCAGTTTTAACAGCAAAGCCATGAAGTCTCGGCTTCATGTGCTGTGTGAGCATTTTACTGCAACACCATTGGGGATCTGGTTGCAGTTTTTATAGAATTGGCTATAAAAGCACAGCAGAAAAGAAACGTCTCTGCTGCAGCACCACTATGACCTGCTGCTGTAGAACAACAACAAAAAAACAAACAGTGACGAGAACAATTAGTCATGGCTCCGGTTTAAACACTGAGCTCTCAGTGTCTTATTTATAGCACCAAGAATAAATTCATACGAGTAAACCCGTCCACTGTCTCATTATCGCCCTCATCGTTCCCTCTTGTAGTTAATCACAAAAAAAAATGAAGCTTGTTAATAAATAGAAATAAAATGCGGTCGTCCTGAAGACTTTCCTGTGGCAGAAAACTTGAAGGCTGACACTGGAGACTCCTTCCAAAAACATGAAAAAAAAACATCTTAAAGAAAGTGTCACCATGGCAGCAAATAGATGCTAACACTTTTTTTTTTTTTTAAAACAGGTTTATCATTAGACTTGACAGATACACGTGCCTGGGAAAGAGCCGTTTCTATAGAAACGATAACGCATTATGATGAGCGCGTTAATAGAAACCTGAATTACGTATAATGGTATAAACTAACATTCAACATGTCTAACTTCAGTATTAGCGATATTGTATTGATACGAATCAAGATACTGTTAATATGTAGAGATGTCCATGCTTGATTTTTAACATTGAACTTTTATACCAAACTATCGATTTCTTAATGAAAGATCTGAAGCTATTCACGCTTGCTTGTGCTTTGTTAGCAAAAGCTCAGCAAAATATTGATAGATATATGTTGTGTATTGTGGGGATCTCGAAATCAGATGCATATGCTGAACCTGAAAAGCAGCACGGTTTTACTAACAAAAAAGTGTAAAGCGTTAGCATGATAGATGTGCGCTCGTCAGACTGAAAGCCACTGCTCTTTAAATATGTTAAGAACCACAACTGTTCATTTATTCACCAGCAGAAAGTGAGGAGCTGCTTTTTTTTTTTTTTAAACTCCTCCACACTAAAGCGGTGACATGCACTCGGATCACCTGACTAACGCTCTTTCCTGAACACACTCGAGAGCACGGCTGCTAGCTTCAAGTGGAGCACGAGGAGGAAAATCAATACACCATTACCGCTCTTTCACACAGCAGGAGCTACAGCCGCCTCATCGTCACACCGCAATTAACCACCAAAACTGGGACGCAAGCAGGAAGAAGAAAAGAAAAACCCTTTAAAGATTTCAATAAATAGCCACATTTTACATGTTCGTTCTCGATCTGATCAACTGTTAATTAGTTTAGAAATGAAACTAAAAAAGGAACGCGATTTCAGACGCACATCGACGCACTTGTATCACATTTCAGTCAGAAATGCTTTGAGGGTTTCTTTTTTAAAAGCAGGCATTATGGTTGTGTGCGCAAAGACACCAACAAGAAAATCCTGAATGTCTGGATTCAAAAACAACCAGAGTAAAAGCTTACTTCATATGATTGTATGTCAGATGTTGCACATAATCAAACCAAGCAAAAGGTTTCCACAACTAGCAATACAAAACAGCTTTGTTCAAATAGCTTGAGAGAGAAAATAAAGTAGTAATGTGGGAAAGAATTGCAGGCTATGCAGATCAGGGCTGAGACAGAAAACACCAGAAAAATGTGTATATATTTAAAAGACCGTATCAGACTTGTCACCCTTTACACATTTTGGAGGAACGTCAGGTACTTCATCACTGGAACGTCCTCCAAAATACACCAAGAGCCAATTGACTCAGGCTTGCTTTAAAAAAAAAAAAAAAAGTACATTGATGGGCAGTGGGTGGGGAAGATTCTCTTAAAAACTTGTCTGAATACCTCTGATACAACACACCGAAAACAAAAATCACAGCAAATTTTACTGTGCTTTTATTATTGAAACCACAATGCGACATCCTTTTGTTTTCCCTTTCCTCAAAAAGTCAACGTGAATGAACGCCTAGTTCAAAGTTCACCTTGATATGAACACGGCACGTTCCATCCAAGGCATGCCCTTTCCCCTTCAGTGAATTAGCTAGGGTGAAAAATCATTCCTACTACGGTTACGTCGTAAATGTTGACACTGCAGTGCGACACCGGGACTGTCTCAAATCAGGGACTTGTATTGAGTGTAAACGGTTGTAAAGGGACAGGGGTTTGCTGAACAAAGCGTAGGGTGATGTCTTTTTGCACTAACCTGCCCCCAGGAGACAGAACCAACACGGCCATGAGCTCATCAGCAGAAATGCCTGTCTCCTTCTCGATATTGTGACTGGATAATAAAGTGAAAAATAAACGTAGCACAACAAACTTAAGATAAACTAGGAACAGAGATACTGCTAGTTCACATCATGTGCATCTTTGTTACATCATTTCTTCCCAAAGCTAGTCAGGTACTAGCTAAAAAACAAAAAGCAAAACAAAACTTGTTTACTGACTACTAGAAAGTCAACAAACAGTAAGTTCAGTAGTACATAGCCACCTCAGCTCAGAAGTCTGTTCAGAAATACGCATCATACTTACTGTACACATTTCTGTCCCCGAGCTTCAGGATCAGATTTACAAACTAGCTATTCATACTGCAATTAATGCACAAGTGTTTTTTTGTTTTTTTTAAAGGAGCTTTTAAAGCAAGTCTGTGACTGGTTAGTTAGAACATCAGCCTTATGCCCCATCCACAGCTGCTTTAATGAAGACCCCACTCTCAAACTGGTTTGCAAGATTAGACTTTACTGACTAAGCCAGTGTTTTATCCTCTCACTGGCTTCACTTGCTCATTCTCTGCTCACCAAGAACAAGCAAGTTAGCTGATTACTTTGAGCTGAGGGCAAATCAAGACAAACATGCAAGTCATACCAAGCTATTTTTAAAACAAATTATAGGCCATTGTGCCTCAGTGGTTAATTAACTCACTTGAACTGAACCCTGAAGTATTGTTAAATATGAAGAAATGAGAGGCGCTCGACTCGACTCTCCTCTCATCTATAATCTCATTGCATTTCAGCACTTTCCAGAAGCTTTGTGCTCATCAGTGCGCTGCATCAGAGCGATGCCAAGTGTGCAGTTGGATTAAAGAATTTGATCGGTATTATTACTCTGAAACGCTAACACCCACTGAAGTGTCACGTTTGTTTACACAAAAGGACTGATGTAGCCTGAATGCACTGGCAGACTTTTGGAGGACTGCAGTGGCAGATTCCTTCAGGAAACTACCACAACACAAATACACAACGCAGAAAACTTAGGGAGCCAACAATGAAAGCAAACCAACTCACTAAAGACACCTCAAGGGGCTGAAGGGCAAAGGAGAGGATGGGGAAAGGAAGGAGGAAGAAAAGGAACAGAAAAGAAAGTGGTGAAAAAGGCAAGGAAAGAAGCAGAAGGTAAAGACAAAAGGAAAAGTGAACAGAAAGGAAGAGAAACAAAATGCAATAAAAACACAGTGAAGAGCAACCATCACAGCTCCCTTCAATTTATTTATTGATGTACCGAACATGAAAAAAAAATACAAAGTATTCAAAACACAAAAGAAAAAAGAAAGCAAAAAAAAGAACATGTACATCTTCTGGTAATACAGTTTTTGTTTTAAATACTCAACAAAAAGATATATACCCCAAAATTCAAAACTCAGCTGTGAATAAGGTTATACTGTACAACTTTAAATAAATAATGCACACACTACAGAACTGAGACTACAGACAGGACACAAAGGCTTTTCATGCCACAAATGGGATCCAAGCTCAAATTTAGCCATGTTTAGAATGCTAGCAGATGATTGGTCTCTGCCTCTGAGCATCATTGGCTGTCATTTGTTTTTAAAGGCAAAGAAAAAAAGCAAAATGGAAAAATAAGCCCTACATGGCATGAAAAGCTCTCCCTGGCCCCAAGCAGCACAAAGCCACAGTTCATCAATGAAAAGAAACAAAATAAATGCCCAAAAAGAGAAAGAAAGAAATGTAATGCATAGCACACTGCCACACATCCGGGGAGCCTGAACTGCACTGTTAAAGGCTCTTTCCTTCATTAAGTGGAGAATAAAACACGCCATCGTGTTGCTACGGTCGTGGAAAAGCCTCATCAGGCTCCCCTCATGAAGATACAATATACACTAATTTTAAATTTTAAAATGGGTTATAATATGCATCAAGTGTAACATGAAGAAAACTAAATCAAATAAGTATTTGTTCAAAACTGTGGCTCGTCAATTTTTACCACAAATATATTTAATGCTTATAATATAGAGACTAAAAAAAAAAAATGCCTAGAATTTCGCAGAAGCAAGACTATCTACAGACAAAACCACCAACAAATCTGATACAGTATTAATGCATCAAACAAACTAAACTCTCATAGGCAAACCAAATTATTAGCCAAAAAAATTGTACATTAACAAAAATTAAACGATACATATACTCAACATAAAGTACTTATTTACAGTAAGGTATAAATCAGGAGATTTTCTCCCCTCGAACACTTCATTCTCAGTCGATTTTGTTCTGTTCGCAGGCATCGTCGGCCCGTTGTCCCCTTCATTCAGAGCAGCTAAAACCTGTCAGCATTTAAAGACAAGTGTTTAACAAGATACTAAATACAGCACTAAGACCCCTCCCCCCTTTTATTTTAAGAAGGAGACCATCAAGGAAGAACCGATTCACCCAAATCGCTCACCACCTACAGATCCCCTCCATGCATGTGTGCACGTGCATGCGTGTGTGCACGCGCATGTAATAAAACCTTCGTGTTTTGGCAGCTTACGTCTCAAAAATATCAAATCCAAACGCAAGCTGTGGAACACAAAGACCTCAAAAGACAATCTTTGTCATCAATAAATCATTCCAGAAATTTCTACCACTGCAAACTGTCTGGTAAAGTGTGAAAATCTCACAGGGTGTCGTATGAAGATAGTTTCTCAAAGTCAAAATATTTTGCTCCATGTCCAGTAAAAAGTTTCTCCAAATTTTCTCTTTTTATAAAAATAGACACTTTTTAAACCCACTTCAAAGAGGTTCGTAGCTCTTTGGCAAGGTACCACTTTAAGAATTTTTTTTGTCTTTTTTGTTTCCTCAATTTAACAGGAACATTTAAGCAGCCAATGAACTCAACATGAGAAACTAAACATGGAAAGATCATTACCAAAGTTTTTTTTCAATATTAAACACATTGAAAACGCTCAAAATAAGAAAATTAAAGAAAGGAGAGGAAAAAAAATGTAAATAAAAAGAAATGATGGGCACGGTCGCCACCCAACGCATGCTATTAATCACTTATTTCTTTTAAAGACCAGAGAATTGTACGAAAAGAGGAAAAAACTCCACACACAATAAACAGTTTTCCTTTATAACACTGATTTGCAAACATGTCTGAGAAAGTTTAAACATGTTTCACGCTGAAAAACGCTCGTTAAGCTTTGTGCGTTTTGTTAGTTTTGAACGAGACCTGCAGCACGCGGTCTCCGAGGCGATAGCCGTTCAGGCTGGCGATAGCCATGGCCGCCTCATCGTAGTTGGTCATGGTGACGAAGCCGAAGCCTTTGCACTTGTTCGTGTTGAAGTCGCGGATCACCTTCACATTCGTCACAGCGCCAAATGGCCCGAACATCTGCCACAGGATGCTCTCGTCTGCGTCGGGAGCCAGATTGTACACGAAGATGCACCAGCCCGTGCCGGCATGACCAGGGATGTTAATGCCCAGACTGGTGACGCCATCGATGGTCATGGGCGAAAACCTACTGCGGAAGAAATTGCATCGTGAGTAGGAACACAAACAAAAAACAAAACAAAAAAAAAAAAAACAGCCGGACTTCTACCTCACCATTTTGTGTCTTTGGAAAGAAATTATACTTCAAATACCCAAACGAGTAAATAAGTAAGCAGATTAGAAAATATGTTCTTGGGTAAGTACACATATATTAACACAAGTATGCAAGTAAGCATGTACAGTATACTACCAAGTATATATGCATGTACCTAAAAACATTAGGAAATACGCAAGTATGCACATTACCAAGCGCACACATGCAAGTACTCCAAGTGTACATGTTGCCAAGTACGCAAATAATTACGCAAATAGGTACACAAGGAAATGAGTACCCAAAACCCCCTGACTCGTTTTGGTGAGAAACGAGCACTTTTGGTAAGCACGTTTTGGTAAGACAGCACTGTTACTATTGCAATGTTCTTGCAGAAAATTGGGTTTTCCTTTTTGTATGCATTATTTATTTTTTTTAAACAGAGAAAAACAGTGTGCAGGTCAGGGGAGGAGCTTATCACAAACTACGATGAAGTTAATATTCCACCCTCTTTTTTTTTTTTTGTCACCAGCGTACTGAATGAGGCAGCTGAGGTACTCCGGGCCTTTCAGCTCCATTCATGCCATGAAGCTATTTCTACAGTTTTTTTTTTAGCTGGGAGTGTATTTAAAGAGAAGAGTAATACTAGGACTTATGAATAGCAAAGAAATGCAAAAAAATTGAGGATTCAGTGAGGAGATAAAGTGAAGAGAAGCCACTTATATTTAGTCTGACAGAAATCTACTAAAATGCTAATTTTTTTTTCCCCCTTTCCTCCCATTTGCTCTGTGGAGCTTTTGCCAAAGGGAGGAAAAAGTCTATAAATAACTAGCAAAGGAGTGTGTAGCACTGTGTGCGCGGTTGCAGTCTAGAACAGCAGGGCATGAATTATTTCAGCAGGTTTCAGATTAGATCACACACTCGGCTGAGCTTCTCTCAGCAGCCACATCCTGACAGGTGTGTTCCTACCACTACATTTCCACACACACACTCAAACACCACACTCCATTTAGGAACAGTATGAGCTGCATTTTGCTCCAGTAAAACCACAATGTGAATTCTGACACTAGGAGACACTTCCTTATTTAAATTATATTCACGGTGCAGAAAAACGAGTTGAGGGTTCAGAAGTGTTTTTGCCTTTGCTTTTCCCCAAATATCAAAATTTAAGTCACTACAACACTGATTTTAGAGGACATCCTTTCCACTGGACAGTGAGGTACAGTAATACAGCCCCAATCACACTATTGCCAAGTACTGTAACCAAGTACCCTTGTACAACTGGTTGAAACAAAAAGAGGCTTTCCTGGTGTAGAGTACAACACTCATCTTCAGTAGTGTAACGGTCTGCTGAAGGAAGCTTTCCCCCCCCCTAATCTCTAAGCTTTACAATGCATCACATTCACCACAACGCTTAAACTTATTTGCCCACAGTAATGTTTTCATCCCACTGATATTTTAGCGTCATTTTTACATTTCTAACCTGTGACCCAGTTAGCCTGAATCCGAAAATGGCTTCCTCACTACAGCATGCACAGTGCACTACAACAGTAGTTGTACCAACTACCAACAGTATGGCATCTGAGATCCAGCCACAGAAAAGGAACAAGTTCATCTCCAGTCAGAGCTTCATCCTGGTCAGGGTGTCTGGATCTGGAGCTTATCCCAGGAACACCTATCCCATCTGGGGTGAATCCTGGGTTCTACCTTGTGACATCAGTCCATCACCGAGCACCGTTCACACACTCATTCAACCCTAGCGGAAACATCCCGCCTTCCTGAATGCTTTGGGGAAGTGGGAGGAAACCGGAGAACCCAGAGGAAACCCGTTCGGACACTGAAAACGTGTGACAGACCTGAGTGACCTGAAAAAAGCTCAGGATCAAACCCTGGAGCTTTGAGGCAGCAACAGGGCTATCCACTGGAAAAAACATGCCCTCGACACTTATTTTTGTGCCAAGATTAAAGTATTGGCACTGACTACTTTTGCACATATTCAGTGCTACAGCAGGTCAACATGATGCTTCCTCGAGTTGAAACAGCAGCCCCAAACAAACCCACGTTCCTTATTTCCGAGTTGAACTTGACAAGCTCTTCATAATGTTACTAATAGTTCTGGATTTAGATTTGTTACTGTACCATACTGTACAGTGAGACAGGACATCAATATTATTAACTGTAGTCTTTAGGTCAACCCCCGTGTTTGCAGTTGAGTAATCAAGTACTGAATTGAGCAACATGCTGCTCAGTGTTCGGACAAATCAGGTGTGAGCGAGAAAGTGACCAAACTACCGGACTGAACTCCGCACACATTTACCTCTTCACTCCGTAAGCCATGTTCAGCAGGTTGTCCAGCCTGAAAAACAAAAGATCAATAGTACAGAACAGTGAAGCTGCTACTGTTAGGAATAAAATTATTAAAAAACACCCATGGGCGCTTTACGACGCAACACATGACCACAAGGGCAACATACCAAGATGTACTTAGACAACTCTTCATTAATACCAACATTTACTTCATTCTAGGACGAAAAATCTAAGTCCAGCTGGCATCATTGCATGTGTAGATGGGATGTCTGAACTTCCTCTCAGCCAATAGGCGATCAGCAAAACATCAATTAAAAAGGAGTCTGATCTAGCACTGATCCAAGACATGTACTGAAATGCTCAAAAGTTAAACGTGCACAGTTTCTAATTCAGCAGACACACATCCCGTTACTCGCATGCACCATTTAATAATTATACGTAATTATATGCAGCACAGATGCAGTGACGAGCTGTCTGGCACATTACACGCATTACATTAATTATACGTGACCCGCTCCATCACCGAGTCACTGCTTAGTCGATAAAGTAAGGAGTACTTTATCCTCTTGACAATTATACTGAAATTGTAAAAATGCTTATTCTAGTCAAACAATCAACCTAAAATCTGTCCCCACCACCTCGACCCCACTTCCTGCAGATTTTTATAGATGCTACCTGAATCTCTGTGCCTGCTGTGCGAGTGGTCCTGGGTATCTCCTGTTTGGAGACTGGTAGAGCTGAGAAAGCAGAGCCTGGCTGGTTTTCTGACTCGGGTTGTTGGCGAACTTCACTGTAATGGGCTCGGTGGCTCCAGGAGGCTTCTGTCCGTTCAGCCCCTTAATGGCCTCCTCAGCCTCGACACGCCGATCGAAGCGGATAAAACCCACACCTCGAGACACGCCTGCGCGCAAGAGAAACACACATTACATATTCACAATCAATAAGAAAGATCAGACTTCACTGGCTTGAAAATTTGTTTAATATCCAAAGTGAATCACATGACCAAGAAGCTCAAGAAGTGAACTCCCTGATCAAGCTGTCTGATTGGCTGACAATGTTAGCATATCCTCAATATTTTTATAGAGGTCATTTCTCCTCTTTCAGCTCCTTCCACCAATCACACTTGTACTGCACCATTTCCTGATCATTGCCAACAAGAAAATTTTAGCAGGCAGATAGTGGGGGGGGGGGTCATTTCATAATGCTACAGTTAAACTGTAGATGGCATGTCTTTTTGCCCCTTTTTCTTCCACCATCTTTCTTCTGAAATGTGGTTTCACTTTCTTTAACTTTATTCACTTCTATTCTCTCAAAAGTTCTTTAAAAATGGACCGAGTTGATCTTTACATAGCAAGAATGAAGACACTGCCAATCACAGGAAATGTGAAAAAAGCAAGAAAACAAGACAGAGCCTGCACAAAAGGAGAGCGAGAGCAAGAGAATGAGTGTGAGCGAAAGACTCGGCATTTTGGAAATGGAGATCAGTCTGACTGCAAATTCATTTTCAAGCTTGTTGTGAAACAGGCACTGAGGCAGCACCTATGGGGAAGATGGTGGGAAAAGAGGGAGAGATAGAGACAGGTGGGTTTCATTACACACTGCCTTTCTCTGCTCCAAAATCCATTTCACATTTCATCTGTTCATGCATATTTATGACAGGGGATTGGGGAGGTGGGGGAGAACCAGGCATTTCTGGAGACTAAGGAGCAGCACCTGTAATGTCCTCCAGCAGCTCTGGTGTTGATCGAGTGTGGAGACAAACAAGACAACAGTTATCAGAAAAAGGACCAGGTTTGTCTTGTAGCTCCAAGTCCTTTGGAACAATGATGTACCTTGAGCAGGTGTAACTCACTCACCTGTGACCTGGTCGACGAGGATTCGGGAGGTGATGATGCGTCCGTACTGAGAGAAAAGCTGCTCCAGCTCTTTCTGCGTCATGGTCTTGGGCAAACCGCTCACGTACAGGTTAGCGTCTCGGATGGAGGCCGAACTCGGACGGGCGTAGGACACCTGATGGCACACACGTGTTACACATGGTTTAGGTTTACATGCTAAAAAGAGCAAAATGGGGGGAGCAGTCATTTCTTTGTAGTACACAACACAAATCAGCACCATGAAAAGCCTAATCACGCTACAGTGGGTGTCCCCCAAACCACACACCTCAACTATTCACTGTGGACGTGACGAGAACCTCTTCCCAATCCAAAGATTTGGAACAAGATCGCAATCCAGTTTTGAAATGCACTGATGAGAATATCCAGATTCACACAAGCCTATGGACTTCTCTACTTGCACCATTCAGAACATAGTGCATTAAAAAGACACTTCAAACTGGTCATTAAAACACGAGTTAAACTTACAAGTTGCAATCAGAAGCCAACAGATAACAAGCATTAAATAACACTAAGTACTCAGAACGCAAGTAAATAGATTCCTAGTAAAATGCAAACACCACAAATGCACTTTTCAAATCCTGACACTTTCACACTCATGCTGCTACTGGCTCACATTGAATTATTTATTAATACATCACACGTGAAGGACACCCCATGATAGACACGTGATGTAATTTGGATGCAATGTGGATCCACAATTACTGGCCATCGAAGTATAGTGAAGTTTGGAAACAGTAGGACGACATTAAAAAGGTCTCGATCTCTACAATTCGCTTGAAAAGTAGATACAAAAATCAGATGGCCAGCCCCTAATGTGGATGTATCCTAAACCACGCTCCCTGTTCACCACACAGGACATAAGCTTTCCTCCAGAGAACATCCAGCAGCCAGGGAAATTTCACACCTGGTGAGATGAGAACGCAGAAATTAATTCTCCCTGTTTTTAGTAACAGGTGTTTAAGTTGTGTTTCCGTTGCCATTTGAGGGCTCCTTTGACATCACTTATCCACCAGACAGAATTGTCCGGTACACTGGATGTTTTTGAATCAGGAATGAGGGACCGTTTTCCTATTGCATTATTTTCAGTCTCTACCTGTTACTAAGCATATTACAAAATCAACCCTAATAAGTAATAATGCAATCAAAAACAGCAGCAAGCTCCAAAACACAGCTACAACTGAGAGGTAGAGCTAGCTTGTTCACAAACATCAAGCAAGTGTGTTAAATGCTAGCAAATGAGCTAGTCTAGCATTACATTCATTGTTACAGATCTGTGTTTCATAAAATAGTAACCAGCTACAAAGCGACACTGATCATTAGCCAATTCAATAATGTCAGGTTTATTATTGCTTGCGTTCGTGACAGTTAGAAGAGTGTGGTCAGGTGTCCAACCTTTTGGTGATACGGTGTAGATCGATTGGACCATTTGGGTCAGTACTACCACAGACCAGTTCTGACCCTGTAGGGTACATTAACACACAACGTGTCCACTGAGGACAAATTCACATAAGAGACCACACAAAGTGCATTATGGGAGCAATCATTGATTGTGACCACACCCCAAATCTGGTCAAGGACTTGTGATTGGCATGTACACAGTTTGGCATGAAGGCATTCCACTGTGCAGCAGCACAGCCAAGTTGGTCTCATTACAAGGCAACTCCAGTATTTTATTCTTTACTCAAACTGTTTAAATAAAATGATAGTCTGCAATGCACCTGGGGAAGCCATGGCCTAATGGTTAGAGAAGCAGCTTTGGGACCAAAAGGTCA
>JAOTRR010000035.1:3229813-3240690 GCA_028570945.1 Gogo arcuatus
GTTCAGTCAGGCAGGTAGAGTAGGGAAAGATGGAAAACATGCAGAGCAGGGGGGGGCCCAGGAGCAGGATTGAGAACCAGTGATCTAGAGTATGACGAGCTTTATTTAAAGCATTTAGTACAGATGAGGAACATGGAGCTGCATTCAGAGAGCTCACGAGTGAGCACTTGAATTCCTGGAAAGAGGCGACGACCTAAACGCAGTCCTCCTCCTCTCTCCATGGTGCACCGTCACGTTTACGCTCTTGAAAAAACAGCAGTCGGTCTTTAACTAGCATCTCTGCTCATCTGGTCACGTTTGCATTCTCCTTCACTGATCATGTTGCACTGCCCTTGCTTGCTGAACAGGGTAGTGGTGACCAATTACCTTTTTTTAATATACCAATTCTGTTGAAATGTGTCCAACACACTGCCACTTTCACAGCAACCAAGCTGATTCCCAGCGAGGCTTCCCCTCACCAAGTTACACAAAGCCTCAAAGGAGCAAAGCCAATGTAAACAGCTTAAGGCTGTGTGTCTGAGGGTCAGTGTGAGATCTGCATCAAGTCCACCATCACCACAGAATCACCAAATAAACATCTGTGGCTTGGAACTAAACATGAAAATCCCAAATCCACCTCTTCAATCCGACTGCCACCGTCATACGGGCGTGTCCAAACTAACAATAACCTAATAACCCAAATGTGAAGAAACACCACCACTGAAGTCTAAATAAACCTGAATAAACTAACCTAATAACTGAGTGGAATGAAGAATAAAAGTTACTCAGAAACAAAGGTCATGCAATTTAAAAAATGTTTAAAAATATTTTAAAAATAAGTTGGATTGCAGCTCTGTTGGGGCAGCATCCAAACCATATTTCCAAAACAATGATGAGTCACCTTTTTGGGCAACAAGGACATTTGGGGGCATTTAACCGACACCATCATGAGGGCACTTTCACACCTATTAGTTCAAGTCCAAATAAAAGCAAATAAATCAAAATATGGTTGGGTTTTTCACAATCAAAAAAACTAAAACAAAAAAAAAAACCTGGCTGAAGAACGTACGAGGCTGAAAACAACCTGATAAAATATTCACTGGTTAAAAATACAGTGACGGGAATTTAGAAAATTTCTTTCCTGTGTAGGAATCAGTAAAGCCAGCCAAACATATAGAACATACACTGGTACTAAAAAAAATTCACTAATATAACTGTTTAAACCTTTAGTGCATCACATACCACCTTTCATTTCTGTTTGTTGATCTAAATCTCCAGAACAGGCAGCATCCCTGCAGTTCTACAGCTCTGTCCTTCGACTCGAACGAACTAAAATGTACAACATTCTTTAAAAAAAGCAGACACCATGCAGCTAGTGATTTTTTTTTAATGCCATGTCAGCACCTGAGGCTATATCATTTTTAGCAGATTTACAATTACTTAATAAATAATTAAACCAAATAAAATTACATCATATATAAAACAAATGAATAAATAATGAGCTGCTTTAAGAACATGACAGAAACCAACACTTTTGGTGGTGGCACCTTCTTAAAAACATCATCCAGGGTATTTTGCCAGTGTAAAAAAAAAAATTAAAAAAAAAATTAAAAAAAAGGGAACAGAAATGGAGGGTCCCCCACCACAATAAATTAACAAGTTCAGGATGAAAACAGAAGGGATTCAGTCAGAGTAATAAAATCCTCTGCACACAAAACCACAGGTTCACCAAGTCGTCGACTCTAAATTGGAACAAAGTCCAACAGTTCTGATTGACATTAAAGCAGATTTGTACAATAAGATTCGCCTCGTCCCGGCACCAGCCTTTCTAATTTAACCGCGTCCGACAGATACAAAAGGGCGAATCGATCCAATCCAGCAGCATCTGAACTCGCTCTACAGAGACCGCATCTTTAGCCTGTGAAACTCAATACAGCCTGAGGAAAAGAAAGGCTGACTGTGAGCCAGACAAAAACGCTGCACACAGCAAAAAACTGAGGAAAAGATGAGGAAGACGGCTGCGCTATTTATCTAGCATCTACACTCCTCCCTCTGTAATTTCACCTTTTAATTCAACAGGGAGTAAAACATTGGCCCACTTCCTGGCTTTACAAAGCAGCCCAATAAAAGAGACAAGTGGATTTCAGGAGGGACACGAAATCCAGTTTTCGTGAGATTTCATTTCTATATCCTTATAACCGTACACCATTTTATCACAATTCTAATTATACATACCAACACGTTAAATTGCTTTTGTACATGTTCGTGAATAGAAGTAGAAGCAGCCATGTTTCAACATGACACCTCTCGCACCAGTTTTGTCCTTTTTCAATAACAGATTTATGATTGCTGCATCATCAATTTATTCAACTGTTGCTTTTAAATTGTACATCGACCCAAAAGGTCAGACCGTTAGAGTGCGACACGCATTCCCAATACGCTCATTTACCTGCAGCGACACCCACAAAACTCCATAAAAGGGCAAGGGCACAGGGAGCACGAAATGAACTATAAGGGTAAAGGCTGAAAGAGAAGTGGAAGTTATTTCTCTAATATTAAATATTTTTATTGGTATAAATATTACATAACAAGCGAGCACAACATCCATCAGCTGAGGCATTTGTTTCCGGCTTATGGCTATGACTAGTTTGTCACAATTTAAATCAATTTTTGTATATTGCTTAACAGATTGTCGCAAAGCAGCTTTACAGAAATAGAATTTAAACATGAAGGAATAAATGTATCCCAGATGAGCATTTATGGGTGTGTTGGCTGGCTCGCTCGCTTTATTTTTTATTTAATGCCAATTATATAAAACTGGTTTCCATAAAACATTAATTGTATTCTTAGTCACTGATCTAGTGAAGGAGCATGAGGATGTTTTTGATAGAGACTCCAAACCACTTCCATCTGCTAAATCCTGCAAACGTGATAAAATAAGCAACTTAAATTCTATAGGATACTCTCCATATATAAAAGAGCAGCAATCCATGAAAATATGATGTCAATCAAGTCGAGGTTTATGGTTAGTTTTCGTGTGTAAATTCACACATTCGAGCACGAGGATACGAACGTCTGTCATACTTCCAGGATTTTCATGCGTTTCACAAATGTGTCTAAACACTCGTATGACCAATTTCCGAATAAATTCGTTCGTATCCGGCTTGATACGCAAGACCCAACGCTGATGCTCACAGCCAAAACGTTCAACATGTGGTACATTAGAAACTTCGTTAGAAAAAGTTACTACAACTAAAATGGTGTTCAATGCCTTAGTCCAGGGGTTTAAAAACTAGATCAGGAGAGAAATCTGCAAATGTGTTTTCATTCAGTTCACAAAAAAAAAAATTAATGCTCCAACTCTGAAGACGGATTTTGCTCTACCACTTTAGTCTTTTTCGCCAGCTCAGTAATTAAAAAGGACAAAGTTCTCCATCCATCTACCTCCCCTAGTTCCTCACCTCTGACTCAGTACAAGACGGATATTTATCAAATACGTTAAGTAATGAGGGAAAAACCAAAATGCTAAGGCTTGGGTTCGCAGACAATTCATAACACTTGGGGTTGTCTGTCAAACGTTTCAGAATCCCTGCCTTTGTCTTTAACGCACTTAAAAAGCTGACTACGTTATTACACTTCTTTAGCGGCCAGTTTTTTGTGGAGCTTGTTTCCAGGGAACCAGAACCATGACTGGGCAGCACACTGGAGCCTTTAGTCACACGATGAGCCGGCTAATAAGTTTACGACACCCACAGTGAGGAGTAGTGATATTTGGAAGCATCTGCTATATGTGTGATCTCGATCTCAACGTATCCTACTGATGCCTCCTACAGTGTCAAAATCTCACTAACTTCAGAGGCACTAAAGTTAAAAATCATAAAAAAGCAGGACCTGAACAACCAGAACAAAGAGAGTACATTTTGTACCTTTAGTATTTATCTTCCATCTGGGTCTGTGAACACGGTGTACCCTTAAATCTCATTTCAAGTTCAGAATCTGACCGCGGAAGCCAAATTCCCATCATATTTTCATGCGGTGCATAAAAGCCTCACGTGCTCCTGGGTCAGAGCTACTTAATGAGGGAGCAGGTCAAAAAATAAATACGCTGGATGTTCTGTCCTATTTGGAGAGGCTTTATTTGTAAGGCTGAATGGCGAACTGTTGGATAGCACTCCATCTCGGCCTGAGGGGAAGGACACGAGTACAGTTATTTTCCTCAACCTTCAAAGGGAGCTCGAGTGCACCACTGTCTCCAACAATTCCGCTCCGCTAAAGTGCTGTACATCACACGAGCTCCATCACAAAACACTGCTCGCCAATGACCAGGTCACTCGCAAAACAGCAAGTGTTTATTCGGGGTGGTGGTGGTGGCACCGACATCGTTATAAACTGCATACAATTCAACTGCGGAGATGTTCAGTCAGCAGTAGCAAAAAAAAAAAAAGGTTTTTACTATACTCGTGCAAGAACAAACAAACAGGAAGGGGGGGGAGAAAATATGCAGTTTTACTTTGTTTGCAGTGCACTGACAGCAACGTGGCTCACCCGTGTTAAAGCCCACCACGCTGTCAAAGATGTAAGAACACCGCATTATAGAAATGGCTGAATAAGGGTCATCGACACGCTGCGTCCCCGGTTTACGGCAGTAAATGTCCAACAATAGTGTTTAAATAATTGATGTATCGTACATGTGCAGCAGCTTTAGAAAAAAATCTGCCAACTAAACTCACAAAAAAACAAAATGCTTTACAAATAGTGTTTATGATTGAAAGAAAAAAAAAAAAAAAGACCACCTTAACAGAATTGAGCTTATGATCATCCTTCAAGCAGTTCAGTCTGCTGTGATTTTATTTCTCCTTTTAAACAGCAATTTCAGATTAACTGCACACTGAATCGCCCGATTGTGTTTCTATTCAAGTGTCTATCAGATGGATTCAATTTATTCATTATGCAACAAGCCTTTATTCAGTCCTACAACAAATGGTGCAGCAGTTGGGGTGTGTGTGCGCACGCATTCAGACCACAGTGATCAAAACATAACGTATAAATAGCAGTAAGTCTGAGTGACAAGATGCTGAGGTTTGAGTGCAGGAGTTCACAGGAGGAGGAGGAGAGGAGTCAGAGTCACCTCCCTGTTTTACATCCGTCTGTAAAATTCTTTCCTTAGCACGCATCGAGTTTGGAGGGGTCACTAAAACCATCCCAGAGGACTACACAACAGGTTCAGGTTTCATATCACAGTACACCCAGGTAATATGGATTTCTCCCTGCTCATGATTTACCGTAAAAAAAAACAAAAAAAACAAAAAAACATGATAAACGATTGAATCATCCAGAACCAGGAAAAAGAACAAAACAGGAAGCGTTTCTCCACCATTTCAGGTGTAAGAAAGGTGTTCTGAGCCATGCAGTGGGGAAGGGCTACTGCTGCAACCAGCCACAGTGATCCTGAAAACTCAGCAGGATGGATTTATAGGTGACTCGATTTCAGTCGACACTAAGATGGCCAACATTTTCTCTGTTCATCGCCTGCTGCTCGAGGTGTCGGCAAGGCAAAAATACATTAGATATGTTACAGCACTTTCTAACCGCCTACATCCTTTGTAAAGCGTTACGGAGGTCAAACCTGAACACTGAAAGCACCCTTTGACCAATTTGAGCTGAAACATTTCAGTGGCATCCTGAGTAAACAGTACCTGAGGTGCAAAATTTACACAACCACACAGCTACGTCCAGCAGGCATCAAGAGATTTTTCACGTAATGAATTCAAAACCGTCTCCGTTTACTTTTAAAGAAAGCGAGGACGCAGCACTGAAAGCATGCGAGACTACAGGAGGGGGCGGGGCTTCCAGCCAGCATTTAATATTAGACATTTCAAATCAAACCGATTGGCTCCTCTCTAGTTTTACTGTGAAGAAAGACTATTTAAATATGGCAAAGGAGCAACGTACATTAGCGTACTCCAATGTTAAAGATGAAGAGCAGATTTCCTTTTTATTTCTTACTTGTACAAATAACCTGGAGGATAAGTAAACCACGATCAGAATAACAGCAAGCCGCGGTTTCAGCACAAGTGTATGAAGTGGCTGAGAAAATCTGTCTGAAAAACCGATTTCTGGTCCAGAATGCTTGTGTTTGGAGGCATTTCCTGTCAATCATTTCAAAGACAGGACACTACAGACCACCTGAGATGGTGGGGCGGAGCTTCATGAACCCACCTAACCTATTAAAAACAGGAAGCCGTTATCTAACCTTCCTTTAAACTGAAGGCACTCAAGTGTCGAGATTACCATCAAGAAACGTTGCAGAACAAATACATTACGGGCGTGACGGCTCCAGAGGGTTACACACATCGGGTTGAACTGATGTTTAACTGCAACCTGCACAACCAAGTGTTAAAGCTTACTATTTGTTCTGCAGTCTGGTCTACACATCTTAAACAAAGGTAAAAGTCTGGCATGATGCTACTTCATTACCAGATCGTCCTTTTTACTCGCTGTCCAGACAGTCCACACTCCCACCTCCGGGTTTTCTAACCGTTCACACGGCCAAGGCTCATCAACATCTCAGTAAAAGTCGGAGTGAAGCCGTCTCCCGCTACCTAAATTCTCACCCCTTCTGGCTACTTTTGCTTGCCATTTCAAACCTCCTAACAGGGAAAAAACAAACAAAAAACGCTTGGTATTCTTACTTGGGCACTCTGGACCATCTCTTCAACCATGAGTTCAGCAAGTGACATCAAGTCAATATGGCCACTCACTAAGTGAACAGTAGAAAGCCGTGTTTCTTACCTCTAAAGCAGGTATACATTTATGTACATGTATATATGACGGATCAATCATTCGTTTGATAAACCTCCAGCTTTTTTCTGTAGCATTTTCCCCCCCGCTTTGGAGCTCAAACGTGACGGTTACGGGTTTCTGACTTCCCACCTCGGAGGTAAATCAAATGCAGCATTTCTCCAAGAAAGCAGAAGCATCATCTCCTATAATCACTGCAGCGAGGGGTCAAAAATAAAAACATTCATACCTCTGCACAAATCAAAACTAACAACTGCTTGGCTTTTAAAATCACCTCAAAACAGTGACAGTTAAACACGGAGTTTCCTGTTTATAGCATCTACACTCGTCTGCCGGTCTGTCCCTCAAGTCCACTCCCTCACTGAAAACTCGGTGCAAGTCTAATTGCAGAGAGCAGTTTAATCCAAAATCTAATTCTAATCTAAAGTTTTCTGTGCTGATTTGGTACAATTTCTTTATACATTTAAAGAACATCCCAACACTCCAAACCCCAAACACAACCAGTGAGAGTTCCACCAGTCTGGTGTGAGCTCTTAGACTGATCTGGTCAATTCAGGGTTAAAAACCTGCGGGATCCAAACTAAAGCTTGAAAACGGTCACACTTCTTGCCATCGCTGCGGGTGTTATAGCAAGCTGCGAGGCAAAAATAATCCAGAAAGGAGTGCCAAATGATCACGCCCACGTACGCAACACGCGGGTTAACGGCTTCTCCATGCTGCCGTCCTGCGCACAGCTCCGGCTGTCAGGACGCATCTACATCCAGAGCTGGTTTAACTTTATATTCTAAACGTAGGCCTACATGATGGGGAACGAGCTCAGTCACTCTGAGAACGTCAAATATTCAGGAAGTAACGTGAAAAAGGGTCGAGATGAGTTTTGTAACAATTAAGGATATTTAGCCATTTATATATTCACAGTATGATAAACTAGCTTCAATATCACAGCATCAACGAGCTCGACTGATTAACGCATTTATTAGTATTTCATATTTCAGAAAGGAGGACGAATGAAGGAGTAAAATGAGGAAGAACAAGGACAAATGGAGGAGGTAGGAGGCAGAGGACAAATGAGAAAAAGGAAGAGGGAAGGAGGAAGAATGAGGGAGGGAGGGAGGGAGGAAAGAACAAGGAAAAATGAGGGAGGAAGGACAGACGAACGAGGAGGAGGTCGGAAGAGCAAAGCAGAGGAAGGAAGGAAAGAGGAGACGAGAGAAAGATTGTTTGCAGTAAAATGTCTCTGCATGTCCTTGTACAAAGGGGAGACAAATGAAAAGGTTATTTTCTATTGTTGGTTGTGAAAAGGCATCAGGAAAGTATTTTCTCTACACAATCTGTTTGGTTCAGCACGAGTGTTCCAGCATGTAATGTCTGGACTCCTCAAGGAAAATATTTATGTTGCTCGTTTGACTCACGCATGTGTATAAAAAAAAAAAAAAAAAACCTGAAGGAAATAAACATGAAGTCCATTAATAATAAAACTCTACACTGTCAGTATTTATCACATTGTCGTCATCACCTGAACAAAAAAGCGGTACGCGAGGAGTGACAGCAGTCTGAAATACCTGTGGGGGAAAACGTGGCATCTGCAGATTTCAGAGCGACAAAAATAAAATGCCTCAATCGCAGCTTCATCTGTTTTGTAACCTATACGAACCTTAATAACCTGCTTTCTGAATTCAGAGCAGAGCTACATAACATCTTCCCCTGCTGTGTCTCCACTTTTCCATGCTGCGGAACAGAAAGCCGTAAACGTCTTCAGTCAAAACATGGACAGAGATTTAGATTAAGAAAAGTAAACTGTTTATCAGGGAGATTTCACTGTACAAGAATTTAATACGCATCTCCGCTGCTGTTCAGCACCGAGCACACGATGCACATTTCTTTACAGTCCTGACCCACGTCTGAGTGTCTTGTTAATTGGTAACTAATCCCCCCAAAAAACCTGATCAAACACTAGGATTGCAGCTACAGCTCGATAACCGGGATACATTTCACAAAAAGCTTTCTGTAATTAAATAGATTTTATTACAAACTGACTGGAAGCACTTTTTCCCCTCCTTTTTCAGTGTTCTTTATTAATTATGAATAAATCAGATTTTTTTAAGCTAGTGAAAATACCACAGGTTCACATTCTCTTGCTCAACACATGCTCTCACAGAGGAGAAAAAGAAATATATTCAAGGCCTCAAACAGTAAGTTAACCTACTCCCATGACAGCTCTGTTCAACTGCAACACAAAGAACTCCTCTCTCTCTGTTTGAGAGGTTTGAAGATCTTAAACGCTCAGCCTCAATACTGCATCATGACAAGCTTGTACACCATCTTTTCTGTTGCTCATGAACACGAGGCAAATCTCTGACCTAAAGAGGCACACGTACCAATAATCGGTTGTACGACATCACCATATGTAGCACGTAAACCCTCATGGATGACGAGAAAGAGCAGTTCGACAGCAATGGAGACGAGCTGCAAGAAAAATCGCACATCTCCACGGTCAAAAGAAACGGAGGCAGAAGGAGAAAAAGGAAAAGGAAGGATGAAGAAAGACAGGGAAGAATAAAGATGAAAGGAGGCAGAAGGGAAGGAAAGGAAGACAGGAGCAGAAAGAAAACAGTAGAAGAGGTAAGAAAGAAAAAGGAAGATGTAAAATGAAAAAGGTAGACGAAGGAGAAACCACAATTAAAGAACTTTAAACGTAAGATTTCCACAGAATTAAAACTGATTTTATATATACGTGATCGATCTTAGAGATGTCCACAATCTACTTTAAGCGAATCCGAGATCGAGACCTTTTACATCGTCTTGCTAACGTTTCCAAACTTCACATCAAACTTGCAAGGTCAGTAATAACTGCGGATCCACGCTGCATCCAAATTACATCACGAGTACCATAGGGTGTCGCTCACGTGTGATGTATTTGATAAACAATTCAACGCGAGCTGGTAGCAGCACGGCAGACGAGGCGCTGGTGCCAAAAAAGGACTCGGTAGTGCGAAGGGGCTCGGTTTTGGAGTTACTTCTCAAAGCAATCATCTATAAACTGTTGGGCAACAGTCAACACTTTTGAGTAATGACAATCCATTCAACCGCCTTAAAAAGTGGCATCTGAAGATGAAGTTCAGGTTGATACAACCCTGCTCACCTGTATCTCAAGATCCAGAAACAAAGCGTTATCATTGACCAACACGTTAAAGCAGTGAAAAAACCAAACCACGATAAAGACAAACGATGGAAAGAGGTGACTGAGGCCATCGCACTATAAGGATATGGTGCTGTTCAAAGCTGTGGACAACGTAGGATTTAACCACACTGACGCACAGTATGATCTGCCACGTCGCAAATATTTTTCTAACACCATCGTTCCCCATACGCACCGCGAACGTGGACAGGATTGCTGCACTAAAAGAACGGCAAGTTTTTAGCAAATGACGAGTAACTTACGGTCCAGTCAGAGTTCTGAAAGTCTGTTATTTTATGGTCATGTTATCTGCTGGCTGCTTACCACAACTTGATATTGAAACTATCTGCATGTTCAAGTGTGGAAGTGTCCGAGCGTGAAGTGCACTCGGGGTTTTTACATTTTACTACAACTTTTTCTACTCGAGTTCTGAGTATTTGAAAAAACTTATTGAACTGTTCCATCGGCTTGATTACAACTTTAATATATAAAAAAAAAGTTGCTCATGTTTTAATGACCATTTTGTAAACAGTGTAATGCAATTGCGTTTTAAATGGAGCAAACGGATAAGTCTATAGGCTTGTGCCAAGTCCTTATAGGAAAGTCTCACCGCTTGGCAGCCATCTTGGTAACACCTCCGGGGAGTTTTTTCACCGTAACAAGATCAGGTCCCTATCTAAATGAATGGGGGAGACAGCCATAACTGCACTTTCAACGGCCACCAGGACGTAAAAACTGCATGCATGCAATCACCAGTCAAGTCTGGTTAAAAACTGTTCAAAGTTTGGTGACTTTGCCCCAAAAAAAGGTTTAAAAAGGTGGAGAGAAGAGAGAGTATGACTAAATAGCAGAGAGCGCAGAGCTGCAGAGAGCGCAGAGCTGCAGAGAGCGCAGAGCTGCAGAGAGCGCAGAGCTGCAG
>JAOTRR010000035.1:3355867-3372299 GCA_028570945.1 Gogo arcuatus
GTGTGTGTGTGTGTGTGTGTGTGTGTGTGTGTGTGTGTGTGTGTGTATAGGGGGGTGTATATGAGCCATTTTGCACTTGTTCATTCCTGGACAATAAATCACTCTGCAGTATAAGACACACGACTTCAACTTAATGCAGCACATCAGTTTACCAGGAATTTTTTTTCCCCATTTGAACTCGCCCCATTTGTACTTACACTGGTGTTAGTTATGTTTACCTTCAAGACAGAGAAAAAGCAAAATGCTATAACATAAGAGCTTGTTTTGCAGGCCTTCCGCATCATTAAAAGTAACTATAAATGGTATAAATTGTTGTTTTATTACTTACACTGCCAAAAATATCTTAGCTAGTGAAAATACTGTACTTGATCTAGTATTTCTTATTATAAGATTATTATAAATCAAATATAAGATTATTCAGCCTGCGTTTTCATTTTCAAAATGTTCTTATTTTATTTGCAAATAAACGTATTTTCCTTCTTTGTAGAAATAAATGCTAAAAATTAGAAACTTATCTGTCAAGAGAAGGCTATTTCAAGCTTGAAAGTCTAAAAAAGTGATAATATATGAAATACATAATACTCGCTAGATATTTTCACTTGCTAAGACGTCATTTGTTGCAGTGCTTAAGGCATGGCCACTAATTAATTTACTGAGGCCACAAGTTAATGTGTCAAAGCCACAAACTAAATATCTAGTATTCACAAATGATTACTCTCTGATCATTAATGCTAAAATCATCACCAAGATGAAAGTAACTTGACCCCATAACTTAATATGTTGTGAAATACTCTACCTAATAGTACTTAATACCTAATAGTATGTGGCTTCCGGTTAATTATTTACCAAAAATAGTCGAAAAAGTTAATTCACTATGAGAATTCGCGTAAGGTGTCGCAACACCAGTGACTCCAGTATGTCATTCTAAGATTGGAGTAAAGTGTAATACGATCAATCATCTCCATATTTAGGTTTATTCAGTTTATCTATTGACGTATCTCACTGGTAAGGTACAACAGTGATGTATTTTACTGCTAGCCAGCTAGCTAACTGTTAGTAAACAGCGAATGTTTACAACAAGAATTCCAGTACTGGAGTCTTGATTTATATCATCAGCCATTAGCTAAACCTGTACAACTATAACAAGAAAGTTTATTAGCAAATTAACTTAGTTTGTATTCCCAGTTTTAAATGAAAAGATGTGAAATGTGGTACAAATTTGGCCCAAATACAGTATTAATGTATAATTATAATAATAAAAGACTTAAAAGATAAGTAATTAGTGACTTAAAAACTTTGTCTGTCAGCCTGGCAAACTAAGTACCTTATAAATAAATACACAACAATGTTTAATGCGAAATAAATTAACATTTAATTTGCTTTATATTTTTACATTTACTTCATGAGCTGTCTTTTGGTATAAACATCTGAACACCTTTGGGACTTTTGCGAACATTATTTTCTCCTAGCATGATTACGGGGCTTGCAATATTAGCACCAAGCTGAGGGTTATGTACCTTCTCATAAGCTTCCTTCTGGACTAGCATGCCTACTATTAAAACACTAACATATTAACCTATAGCAATTATGCTATTGCAGAGATATCATATAAGTCTCTTCAGTGCTAGAGGGGAAAAAATGCATCTCACACCGTCTTCATTAATTGACACTGCAGAACAATATTGGGAGCGACTGTGTGACATGATTGCTTCACGCTTGTTTGTGCCCTGGGCTTCAAAAGCCTCAGAAAATAGATTCATATTTTCAAAGGCTGCGCCGTTCTCATTATGCTGAACATAAAATCCATACAGCTTCTGCACACTGAAATGTGTCCATCTGCAGCCTGGCAGAAAATCATTTGCGTTTACCCAGAAGCCTCGGCGTGCATGAGAGACAAATATTTGATGGTCAGTGTCAGCTCATATCACACTCGAGAACGTGTAAGGGCAATGGACGTGAATATTGGATTGATGGTGTGTTAATATTCATAAGCTGTATATGTCAGTATTGATTCAAAGGAAGCATAGAATATCAGTGAGTCAGTAAATACATCATGAAATAACAACTAAACCAGTTAAAAAAAACATTTAAGTATTTAATATATTAAATACTTATCAAAACCTGCAAACTCCACACAGAAAGGCCCAATATATATATTGGGTGGTGGGTGAACACAGACATGCGACCCAAGGATAAGGAAAATACAGTACTCTTTTATTTAGGGTTTTGTTGAGAGCTTTTTTGATGTGCAGTCGGTGAGGGGCTGGAGCCTCGAGCTTGAAGCTTATGCAGGGAGGTGAACGCTGAGGTGAGTCGGCCATATGCCGAGTTGCAGGCGGGCTTTGAGATGAGCGGGTCGTTTCTCTGGCGCTTCACAGGCTGTAGCTGGAGTAGGGGAGTTGATCCACAAGAGCTCTCGCAGGCAGCAGAATTTCCTGTTTGTTGTCCTTGTCATCGGCATCATTGCCTGGAGAAAGAGGGAGCAGAGGAATCAGCCAGCATGCCTTGCTCAGCATGAACTAACCTGGATTGTTGGCAGCACCTATTTATACTCCCCTGGCTACTTGATGAGGGTAGAGAGTGGCGCCGCTTAAGTGGAGTCAGGTGTGTGTGGTTGGCTGGCTTCACCCTATGGCCACGCCGGATATTGTGGTCCAAAACAGAGATGCTGAAATGGCACTGTCCCTTCAGCACCATTGTAGCATTAGTGTAAGGAGTGACACACAGAGATGGCGGGGGATTACTTGAGCCACCACCACAGTCCCCCCCCCTTAGCTCCGAGCCTACTCTCCTCCTTGGCTTGGCCCAGAGGCTGTAGCGCCTTAAGATGCCATCTGCATTCCTGTGCTGGGTCCCGGATCTGTGTTCGACCTAGAAAGAGAAGTCTTGGAGGGACAAAAACCAGCGTGTAATGCAAGTATTCATGTCTTTGGCTTTAGACATCCACTGGAGGGGTGCATGATCTGTGATTAAAGTGAAGTGACAACCAGAAAGATAGTACCTTAGGTCAGTGATGGCCCATTCGATGGCCAAGGCTTCTCTTTCCACTGCTGCATATTTCTTCTCTGCTGGTGGCAGCTTGTGGGTTATAATCAGCACGGGATGCTCCTCACCCTCAAAGACCTGTGAGAGCACGGCACCCAGGCCCATTTCTGAGGCATCCATCTGCAGGACAAAGGGCTTGCTGAAGTCCAGATTTTGGAGGATAGGGGCGGTAGTGAGGGCCCTCTTCAGGGCCTGGAATGCCTGCTCTGTCTGGTCAGTCCAGTGCACCTTTTCCGTCTGTCCTTTCCTGGTTAGGTCTGAGAGGGAAGAGGCCAAAGGGGAGAAATTAGGCACGAACCTGTGGTAGTACCCAGCCAGCCCTTGTCCTGTTGCTTGGTGGTGGGCTGGGGGTACTCCCGGACTGCCTTGATCTTTTTCTCCTGTGGCTTCAGCAACTCCCAGCCAATGTGATATCCCAGGTACTACGCTTCTGTCAGCCCAAGTGGCACTTTTGGGGGTTCGTGGTGAGCCCAGCCTCCCTCAGTCCCTCCAGGACGGTCATGAGGTGATGGAGATGGATGGCCCAGGTGCACGAATGAACAATGACATCATCTAAGTATGCTGCAGAAAACTCATGATGGGGGTGCAGGATGATGTCCATCAGTCTTTGAAAGGTTGCTGATGCCCCGTGGTGGCCAAAAGGGAGGACCCAGTACTGCCAATGGCCTGAGGTGGTACTGAAGGCCTTCTTGGGCCATGCTTCTGGGGTTAAGGGCACCTGCCAGTAGCCTTTAGTTTGGTCCAGCATTGAGATAAAGGAGGCCCTCCACAGGCAGTCAACCAGATCATCCACTCTGGGCATGGGGTAACTGTTAAAATCCGAGATTTAATTTTCTGAAATTGTTACAAAGCCTCAGCGTACCATCTGGCTTGGCCATCGTGATGATGGGGCGAGACCAGGGGCTGGTGGACTCCTCGATGACCCCGTCCTGCAGCATCCGAGCCACTTCCTCCTCAATAGCCTGACAGTGGGCCTCTGGGCCGTGGTAGGGGTGTCCCATCATCTTATCTGTGTATCTTATAAATGTTTTAAAGAGGATTATTTGTGATTTTTTTAAATCGAGTGTAATAGCACCACTAGTGGTCGTACAAAAAAACACACAGCTGACTTTGGGCCAGAGGAGGGGTACACCCTGGGCAGGTCGCCAATCTATCGCAGGGCTAACACAGAGACGAACAACCATTCACACTCACATTCACAGCTATGGGCAATTTAGAGTAGCCAGTTGACCTAATCCGCATGTCTTTGGACTGTGGGAGGAAAACAGAGCACCCGGAGGAAACCCACACAGGCATGAGGAGAACATGCAAACTCTACACAGAAAGGCTCCAGTTGGCCATGAAGTTCGAACCCAGAACCTTCTTGCTGTGAGGTGGCCGTGCTACCCCCAAAGAAATCAGCGAAAACCCAATATTACCATGAAATTTATGTCCATGGTGAGTGTATGTATACTTCCGACCACAATTGTACATATAGTATGTCTATATAAATGTGCTTTCTTTCTCTCATCCTTTGTCTGTATCCATACTTTTAGAGGCTTCAGAAACGCTAATAGAAGAGGCCATTGTCTCATCCCTTCTTGCCTTTGGCGTCAGCTTGTCGAGATTGTCAGAGAAATGCAGTGGAGTGTGAAATTAAGTTCAGAGATGGATGGAGAGAGAGAGAGAGAGAGAGAGAGAGAGAGAGAGAGGGTGGGAGAGCAGGAGAAAAGTGTACACTTTTATTTATTCATATTGCACAAACACAGCTGCAGTTCTGACAGCGTATGTGATGGAGGAATATGCACAATACAAAGACGGCTGACAATTAACGGCAGCTTGGTGATCAATTTTAAGCAAAATAAAAGGACTTGTGTTTTCTCTTTCTGTTCAGTTTCGCTCAGTGGTTTTCTCAAAACAACTGTCTCCAACTTTAACTATACATCCTGCATTCATGCACACAGAGAAATCTCACTACATATCAAGCTCCTGTCTGATCATTTGCTCAAACTAAAAACATCTGATATTTGTAGCTCTGCTGATGTTCATATAGTCTTCAGTAGCTAATTAAAGACAAATGACTCATATGGACAATCAAACTCTCAGTAAGTAAGTAAATAAATAAACAAGGGGAGGATTCACAAAATATTAATTGCAGGGGTGCCAATAATTTTTGAAATTTTGAATTTTGCCTGTTTGTCTGTCTATCTGTATATCTATCTAAGTGGAACTTGCGTTCCAGTCTCTACTAACAGAAAGTGACATATGTGTCCTTATTGCAAGTGGGAATTAATTCTATCGTGAGTGAAGAAAGAGCAAATGACTGTGTGGGTGTGTGTCATCTGTAAATAAATTTACTGCAGGTTTAATGTGTGTGGGTGCATGATTGACTAAAAGTGTATAACTCTTGGTATAATGCCTAATCGCTCACTCAGCTGTCAAAAACCTGCATGACCTCAGGAATCGCTTTGTTTGCAAATGAGTCACTTTCACCTGCCAAACAGGAGTGTAGTATAATCACATAAAACCTTGACTCATTTACACACACTGTCATTTTTTTCAGCCGTGTGTCTGGCAGGAGCTTATTTGAGAGGGTAAAAAATGCAGTGAGAAGGTTTGTGCACAAAGTGTGTCTACTGTGCACTTCTTAGAAACACGGACATGAACCATAGACATATTGTTTAACTGATTGATTTACCTTTGCATATAATTAGCAGTTTATTTAACGTAGATGCATTTTTAGTTTAGTTGCTAGCCTTATAGTCAGCCCATTTACTAGTGATAAGAGAACAAAGTGAGCAATATGAAAGTTTGCTCTCTAAATATGTGCATTAAAGATTTATTGTTCAGCAACTTCATTTTCCTTCTCATGTTGGTCTTTAAGAAATGAGAACAAGGATGTACAGAGAGAAAGAATGATAGCACATTCTAGCCATTTATAGACTTTGTGACTCCTGAAATCCCACTGAAAGCTTTCGCAGGTGACGAGCTGCTCCTTCTCTCTCTATAATGGCCTATGCCGAGGGACTGTTACTATGGGAACGTGGCATGAAAACGACACCAGCACGGCTAAAAGTGTCTCTATCTGAAGAATCGCAGGACTTGCCGGAGCTTGGTGTGGAAATGCGAGTGTGTGAGTCAGAGGTGGTGAAAATGAGTCTCGGGTGAGGTGGGGAATCAAGGAGGTTAAGTCTGAGGAATTTTCATGTATTTCTGAACTCTGTGATTTCCACTGGGAATGCACAGCGTGTTTCTAAATTGAGGGAGACTGCATCTCAAAATCAGCATCTGCCCTATTCCCTCGCTGACTGTGCCCTCTTTGTCAGTTAAAATTTAAAAAAGGAAAAATTATTAATTAATAAATAATGAGTGTACATGTTGTGCACAACAGGGAAAAATACGATTAACATACTACTATACCTATATGAGTGAAAACAAAATCATCTGTCAGACAGAAGCATTCAGTAGCAAGAGAACAGTTTTATTGTATGTATTTTGATCTTGTAAGGATGTTCAGACATAGCATGCAGGGATGGGTTAGGGATCTAAATGGGAATACTGGAAGGAAATTTGCACAATCTTGGGAAATACCAGGATAAGTTGGGGACAGTTAATGCCTGCATGGTGGAGTGGGGATAGAGCAGATAAACAGAATGGAGTTAGTAGGACAGTGTTAGAGCCTGTGAACCTGGGTTAGGACAATGTGGGAGTATAGGAGATAAAGATAGAGTGGGGACAATGTTGGAGCTTGTAAGAATAGAGTGGAAACTGTGTTGGAATTCATGAGGATGGAGCTGGGACAGTGTTGGCGCTGATTAAAAATGAAGTGGGGAAAGTGTTGGGCCTTGTGGGGATGGACTTGGGAGATAGTGTTGGAGCTGGTGAGGATGGAATGGGGACAGTATTGGAGATTGTGAGGGTGGAGTGGGGACAGTGTTGAAGGATACGTTAAGGATATTCTTGGACCTTATGAGGATGGAGTCAGGACAGTATTGGAGATTGTGAGGATGGAGAGGGGAAAGTATTGGAGATTGTGAGGATGGAGAGGGGACGGTATTGGAGATTGTGAGGATGGACAGGGGACGGTATTGGAGATTGTGAGGATGGAGAGGGGATAGTGTTGGAGGGATGGGTTGGGGACAATGTTGGAGGAAAATTTGGGGACATTGTTGAAGCTTGCGAGGATGGAGTGGGGACAGTATTGGAGCTTGTGGGAATAGAGTGGACGGAGTGTTGGGGATGGGGTGGGGATGTTAGGGATGGGGGTAATTTTGTGGTATTTATGAATGGGGTTGGGATGGTATTAGAGCTTGTGTGTTATGGAGTGGCAACAGTGTTGGAGTTCATGGGGATGGGGTGGGGATGTAGATTGGGTCTCCGGAGGGGGCAGTTTTAGAGCTAGTGTGGATGTTTGGGAAGGCATTAAAAGTATTGCTGGGATGGAGATATAGTGTGAAATGACAGAATGGAAGCAGTTTTGGAGAACATGTGTTGGAGGTGAAGATGCAGAGATGATGGGGCCTGCAGGGAGATTATAATGGAGCATGGGTTGGGAGTAAGGGAGTAGTATGGGGATAAGGTTCATGGGGACAGGGTGGAGATTCTGTAAGAGAATGTGCTGATGGGGTGGTGATGGTGTTAAGCACATTCAGACTGTGCAGATCTTTAATTAGTGCTACTAGCAAGTTCCAGCTGGCCTTGTGTTATGATCTTGAATGTATTTCTTCACTCACAAGTTCTTCACCAGTTTTTTTTTCTTTTCTAACAGCCAGTCCATTAACTGACTTTTTTTGCTGTTTTAATGCTCCCTTTGGGCACCTTCTGTCATGCGGTAGGTTTTATTTCTACTCTGTCCCCAAAACAAAAGCACAGCACATCACATTTAAATGGGCCATAATGCCATACAACACTATTTGATATTCTCACCAGGATTCTGTCTCAGCAATAAAAAGCGAGCACTCTTGATGGATGTGAAGCGACAGCATATGACCTTGCACAATCAGCGAGGTGTAATCAGATGAAACCTCCATGAACACACACACACACACACACACACACACACTTCTTCTTTGATGGCCACTTTGGCAGGGATGACAGAACAGGGACATGGAAAGAAAAGAAGGAAACTCATAGCAGCAATCAGGACTCAAGTTCTTTGGCAAAATACTCAAGTTTAGATTTGATGGCACTTAAAGTTGATTTCAGATCTGAGTTTTATTTTACAAAGGGTCTGTCTAGACACAAAGTTTATTTTATAAAGGGTCTGTCTCCTAAGAAGGTGTGATTATATATGGAAATGAGAGTGGCAACAAGTGGGCATGCCAAAGTCAGAGAGGGAAATGTGGGTGTGTCTTTGAGTCCATATATTGCAGTAAGAAGAAAAGTCACTGGCAGCTATATATTTTTCATAGATACTTTGTCAGCTAGCTAATACAGTATCAGTTAACCTGATGGGAGTCATAGGTCAGATTTTTAAATCTTCACTGCTGTTGTAAGCTAACATAAGCTAACTTGACTAGATCACTGTGGAAAACAAGTGCAATCTGTTCTTCCGAGATGTCCAAACTAAAAGCATGGAGTCTGTAGGAAGACCGTCCTCGCTCTCTCTCTCTCTCTCTCTCTTTCACTGTATTTATATGCCTGTTAGTACTTTTGCCTAGTTAGCACTAAGCAATATTGCACTGAGTCTAAGCTTTATCCAGACACAACACGAGAAGAAAGGAATTTGTTTTGTTTTTGTCACGTTTTTTTTCACATTATTTTTCTGATTTTTTCTGATAAAATCTGACTAAAATCAAATGGTGTTTAAAAATGCTAAAAATAGTAACTGAGATGGACAGAAGTCAAAATCCAAGCAAAGGAAAGGTCATCCAGATCTCGCACCATAGACTACAGAAATGTCAACAATGTAACTGAGAGATACTATTATTACAGTGACAACATCAACAACACCCTATCAGTTTAAAAACGTTGCTGACAGGAGACGTCTTTTTCTTCTCAAAAACGTCCCTCCACTAACGAGTCCCACATGCCTGGAGAAAAATGGCAAAATGGGACTCCTTTGAGCTGTAGATCAGCTTTATCAAACCTGTAATAAAGCTGTCATGAAAAAAAGGATGCCAGCTGGAGAAGTTTTCCACTGGGATTGTCAAAAGGGATTTAAAAATCATAATAATGGGAAAACAAACAAACAAACAAACAAAGAACTCTTCTGAGATATAGAAACTTTGTCTTTCATTCTTTTCCTTCTGACACATTTCTAAGAACGGCCCCTTTTACACGGCTCTGGATAATCTGACTTTTCACCTTGTCTTGTAGACTTTATTGTTACCTGTGTGTTGTTTTCTCTCAGGTTTTATGCTCATGAGGTAGCCAGCTAGGCAAAGTACGGAAAGTCAGCTGTCAACACATCAGGAGTCAAATCACCAGAGATTATTTTATAGATCGAGAGTCTTCTATTTTTTTGCGCAGTTCTGTGTGATGATTTTTGGGAATTATTTGACATTTGAGAATACAGACCACACCTTTAATGGAGTGATTGTGGAACTGTGAGAGGTGAAAACTCTGAGAACGTTAGACAGAGTTCTAACCAGGTTTTATTTTGTGAACAAAGGTAGATCTTCAGAGATGATCCCTTTTTATTTTGTAGTACCTGGATCACTGGAGTGTATGTTGATACAATGGGTACAAATGTTTGAACCCGATTCAGGGATGATTTGTTGCCCTTCGCTACATCCATAAACAGTGCATTTACATTTTAAGGGGCATACACATAAATTGATTCGCTCATCGCACATCGCTTTGTAGCTGACAGTTGGTCGCTAGTGGACATTCATGGCAGTCCACATATAAAAATTGATTCACTCGTTGCCCAATGCTTAGTGGATATTTAAGGCTCTGGTTGCCAAGGTATCCCTCTTGTACATGTCCCACCCCAAATGTTTCCAAGTGAAACAAGCAGTAGCTGGCTAGTTCACTACCAGACCATAGAAATATCACTAGTGCACGCATATGGACAGACTTATGGACAATTCACCATGTTTAATTTCTTTTAATTCACAGTTTATAGATCAAACCCATAACTCTTTCTGGTTTCTGTAATGTTTTGTTAACGCACATTTTAGGCTGTCTAACTGTTGAGACATCTCGGTAGCAAAATGGCTGGCTATATCACTTGCCTTGCAGCAAGAAACTAACGGCATTGTTCCTATGAAACATCAGATAAATCTTTATAACAAATAATGACTGGCTAAATGTAGGAATGTCTGTGGTAGGAATCAAAAACGTGGATGTCATGTTTGGGGAACTCAGTGTTGGGGCCATCTGTTAGTTAACGATATCGTTCGATCCCATTGGAAGTTGCCTCAAAGTTGAGATTAGTTTAACTCGGTACCCACCCACTTCACATTTCCAATGGTTATTTCACCTGTCATTTCTACAAGTCACCAAAATTCATTGACATTCCATGAGTCCTCCACGTCGCTGCTTGTACGCCCATGTATTCATACATCTTATAGATTAAGAGCCTTGCTCAAGGGATTTGAATTCATGGCCTTCCAATCAGTAGCCCAAAGCCTTCACCACTGAGCCACTGCTGTCCGTAAAGGCACTGCTGGGATTACATTGCTAGTGAGATGTTTTGACTAGAAGTGCACTGATCAGACACTGAGTATAGATACCTGGCCAATTGTAGTGAGAATGCTGCCATCACACCTCTGGTTTTTGTATAACTTAGCAACAGATGCTTGCAGAGAGTCAACTTGAGAATCTTACTGTGAGAAGCTTGATCAGTTGTAGGAAACAGTTTTAGAACTCGGATATGAGTGTTGTTTTTAAAATGGGGAAAAATAGTAATTACTTTTCTGCATACGCATGAATAACTGTATGTTGAACATATTTGTTCTGGCTTGTTCTGTGTCGTTAAAATCAGGCTCACAGTTAAGCTCAGGGTGCCAACTCTCTCTCTCACATGATTGCTCAGATTTTGCTCTGATTGCTAATGGTAGAGGGAGTAATGGGGCTCTTTTGTTTTGCATGTTATTATAACTACAGTGCTACAATGGGTGGTCTGTCAGCATCAACAGTGCCAATTTTAGACCCCTGTTAAAGTGGCAAGTTATACTCCACAATCTTGACTTGTTAAACAAGGAAGCTGGGCTAAAGTAGAAGAAGACAGGTCACTGATTGGTGTTGGAACGTGTTATTTAGATAAAGAAAAGCTCCACCCTCAGACATGAAATTGGTTTATATTGAAATATTTATGGTGTGTAGTGATTTGTTGGTTGGCGCTGTTCATTTTTGTTACTCCTATGAAAATTTTGCTGCGGCGAGGTTATTGCTAGTTATTGCTAGCAATAGAAGAAAACAAATGGAACATAAGGGATAACGGTCAGGTTTCTTGTTTACCTCCTAAAAACACAAGAGCAAGCTTCCTTTGTTACTCAATTTTTTATTTTTTTTTAACCAATGTTTAACATCTTATTAATGAGAAATCCATTGGAGAAGTGGTGGAAACACGGCTGCCGAGTTGGGTGCACTAAGTTATGGCAGAGACTCGGCTTGGCTAGTTAGCTGCCTATGAGATGCCGAGTGCAGTGGAGTTGATGGCGGTATTAGCATGAAAGTTGAAATATCTGAACCTTATCTGGACAGACTAAAGGATTAAAGTGCTGCCACATCACACTCTTTAGGTAGAGACAAAGGGCCTACATCCCACCTCCGCACCTATCAGCAGGTCGTCGAACGGCATTGTGGGTAATTAGAAACCATTAGAAAATAGACCAACATGGCAATGAAAGATGTTCAAACCAAAAACATCAATTCTTGTGGTAAGTTTTACCACAAAATAAATATTTTGAACAACTGAAGCAGTTAATATTTCATTGTAAAGGAATTCTGATATTTAAAAAAACAGCCAACAACAAAGTTCAACAAGGTATTATCAGAAATATTTAATTAAAATCTCAGAGCGGTAATTTTATTTTATCACAGGTCTATCGTTAGAGGCTCTTCCTCATATAACCTGACATAGGGAACAAAATCTCAGTGTGTGAGAAAGCCACCAATAAGAGGACAGTATAAGTAGCGCAATGGTGAAACAAAAACATCTATCACAGGTCTATCGTTAGAGGATCTTCCTCATATAACCTGGCACAGAGAACACGTTATCGCGTATCATCTGTTATAGAGTTTATAGGTTTTATTCAGATCATCTCATACAGTATGATTCAAGTAACAATCTTAAAAGACCACTGAAGGTGCACCATCCCTGTTGTGTCCCTGAAGTCTACAGTGACGGCAATATTCTAGACCTACGAACGTAAAACTGCAACTGGTATTAAAGGACTATTAATGGAGCTGAGCTACGTGCTGAAAGATAAAGTTTCCGTGTGTAATGTGTCATGAGACCCAGACGTAGCCTGTGATTCATCACTCAGGGAATCAATTCATTTAGTCACTCGTGAGCACTGTGTTATTTAAAGCTTGATACAGTGCTCAGAACATTTAATCCCCCCCCCCAAACCCTGTGTGTAAAAACACAAACAGACTGCAAGACACCCCCCCCAAAAAAAACCCACGCAATCTGATTTACTAACAAGGTCTCCAGATGAGCGCATCTTTCAAATGAGCAAAATAAAACATCTTATCCATTTTGCATGTTTGAATATGAATATGTTTGCAAATGAATATGCAATGAATGTGTTGTTTCTGCATGAAAATGCAAAATATGAGACAGTGGCTGTGCAAATGGATTAATTTAGCACCTGCAGTATGATTTACAGCAGCCTGAAAGTCACTTTGGGAATGTGCAAATTCACACGACGGTCAATTAAAGATAAAATAAAATTAAAAATTGGCTGGCCTTGGTTTTATGACAGGAGGAAAGATTTGTCGTGTCTTCGCGCTACTGATAACAGCATTCAAAAAGAAGATATGAAAAGATTATTTTTTTTCCACTGATCTCAACATGCATTTGTGTCTACATGCTTTGATTTTGCATTCGTATCATGTCGTCTTTTTCATAGCCTTTGATAGACTTCAGATATAAAGGAAAAATCAGCTCGGAATGACTTGCATTTTACATTCATAATTACCTTCAGTGATGTCCAAGTTGATTTTTTTTTTCATTTCAACTTCTTTTATTGAAATATTGGTCTATTTTCATTTGGACGAATGGTTTCCCGGGTGGCACAGTGGAGTTTGCATGTTCTCCCTGTGCGGGTTTCCTCTCACAGTGCAAAGACATGCGGATTAGGTCAACTGGCTACTCTGAATTACACATAGGTGTGAATGTGAGTCTGAATGGCTGTTTGTCTCTCTGTAGCCCTTGTGACACAGATATTCTGCAATACTGCTGGAAAGAAGACCCCTCAATATTCCGGCTTTAATGATTTACACTGAACCAAATAAAGCCGACATAAAAGCGTGCGCTTTTACACAACGTTCTGGTGTTCCGCAAGCAAAGGCGTGACGTCACACAGAGCTTTCAGCGTCTAGGGTGACGTATAACATACTATGCGTCGGAAATGTGAATACCCCGAACATACTGCCGTTGCTTTCAAAACAGTAACGGTGAGTGAATTGAGTGTTGAGGTGCTATTGCTAGCCGTGCACTTGTTGAAGAGTGTACCACTCTTCAAACGCAGTCAAAGTCGCGGTGCGATCAGAAGACGCTGGTCTCAGAAAGAAGAATGTCAAAAACGTCACACCCCTGTTCCACAATGCTGGCTGTCCCTTTTAAACAGACGTTGATCTTGCTGGTGTTACTATCAATTGTTATGGCTCAGAGGCAGAACACCACAGACACGCCCCCCCCATTCCGCATTCAAATGTTTTACACAGAACGTGAAGCGGAATAAAGGCGTAAGATTCCCGCCTTGAACATGCTGTGGAAAAGGAGCTTATGTTAGCCCTGTGATAGATTAGCGATCTGTCCAGGGTGAACCCCGCCTCTTGCTCAGTGTCAGCTGGGATTGGCTCCAGCTCACCCGTGACCCGCAATAGATAAGCGGGATAGAAAATGGATGAATGAATGGTTTCCTACGTTACCCACAATGCTGTATCTGCTGATAGAAGAAACAATGGGTATTGGGACGCAGTGTCACTTTCGTCCTTTAACCTGTCCAGCTGTCTCACCTCCTCACCTGCACATTCTGCTCAAATGTCTTGAAGCTCTGTATGGACACATGGAGACGTTGGAGTAATAAAACCAATTTAAATCCTGCCTTTTGGACAAGATGAGGTTTGACGTCTCCTGTGAACTAGACTTCAGTGGCTCTAAAGAAAGGCAACGGCATATACTGAACTAGAACTGCAGTACTACACTGACCTCTAATGGTCAACAAAGGTACTGTAAGTACTACTCACAAACTAGCAGGAACGAAAAATAAATATTAAAAAGGATTTTACTACAAACACTAAAATGTAAAAATACTGTGTAAACTCACAGAACCTTACTGCCAACAGAACGGTCCTACTATACAGGTGTTCCTTTTAAAGTGAGTGTATATTTAAAAAAATAAAATAAAATGTATTTATTTGTAACAAATCACATGCAACATCTAAGAACTTGACATATTATATATCAACAGTGTGTTCATTTATTTGAAATAGGTCACGGTGTTAGCCAGGTCAATCAACTGAAAGAGTCCGATCTGTAAAATAAAACCGTATACTAAAAACAAAAACTAAACAGCAAAAAAAAAAAACCCGCAAGAAGCCAATATGGCTTCACGTGTTGCTTGGACAAAATTACAGAAGCCAGTATGACCTCGGAACTGAGCCGCTCCGCTTCGAGCCAGTAGAGTTTATTTCTTCACCTCGTTGGCCTTCATTAGAGCCTTAATGGCTCTCGCTCTCATCTCTAACTCCAGAAGTGCCAGCTGCTGTGCTGATGGTGCTGCAGCAGGAACAGGAAATGATGCAGGAGCTGCTTCCATAGTGACCGGCTGCAAACGCAGCTTAAGCTCTGCCTTGTCACTACTGGGATTGGTCAAAGCAAGGATCTCACTGACGCTCTTGTCAATGTCACGCTGAAGCTCCAGCTTCGGCTCGTCTGATTGGAGGTCCGGTTCAGGAGGCGGGACGGAGGATGAAGGGGGCGTCACTGTGGGAGGCGGGACTTCCTCTTCTTTGGATTTGGGGTCTTTGTGGCCCTCGATGTCGCTGTCGTTCATGTCAGCGTTAATGCTCAGAACGTCGCTCTCCTCTCCGGATAAACCTGTGCGTGCACCAAGTGCGCAAAAAATATTACGCATAATTATTATTATTTTTTAATTATAAAAATATTATGCATAATCCAACATTTATTTTCATTCAACTCTGCATAATATATTTTATGGACTTTTATAAACTGAATCTGTACTCTGATTTGTAATATTTGTTTTATTACCTTGCTTGTCTTCACCTTCAGCAGCCTCTTTCACAGATGACGTGGAGTCCACATTGTTGTCCTGCCTAAATATTACATTAAAAAAAAAAAAAAAACACCCTCAGAGACTTACGACTAAAATTAAGCCCTGTTCTGTGAGCTAGTTGTTGATGCTACTGCATGCTACTACTTCAAATTACAGCATTAAATTTGACGAAAGTATCCTACAACAATGCAATGATGAAAATATGACCCATCATACAGCCACTGTTTGTCTATGGCAGGAAAAATACCAAAACCCATGACTACAGGTCAAGCCCTCAAGTGAAAATGATATAAACTGCAGGAAAAATGGTATTGACACAATTCATGATTCGTCCACTAGAGAGGGGCTGTGATGTCACTACGTGAAGGCAAGGCTCATTTTGTTTAAAACAAGTTACAAATGTTGTCTTGTGTTTCGGATTCATCAGCTGGACGGATTACAGCCACACACCCGAGTGATTACATTTCAGTGTGGCATGTTTCCTGTACGCCTGCTGATGGAAATGCAATTGATAATGAAATGTCACAGTGAAATGCAGCGTGGTTCAAACAGTTTAGCTTCTCGGTGTGGTACACTATATTATTGGAGTTTGTTGGGCAGGAGGAGGGGCAAATTCAAACGAAACATAAAGAGACCTGGTCTGTAGAGACCACTTGCCTTAATGCTTGATTTTATACATCTGTGTTGCAAGTAAATCAATTAGAAGGTGTGTTCAGTGATCTGTGGTCATACAGCATATATAACATGATTACTAAGCATGTAACAATTCACCCAATTCACAATTCAATTCATGATACTGGGTTCACGATTCAATTTTCCCATAATATTTTTGAAAAAATATTAAGTGAAGAAAATTTTATTACCGCAACATTTATTTTCCTTTTTTTTTTTTCAATCAACTTAAATATTCCTTTTGTTAAATGAAAAAAAAAAAATATTAAAAACCAACAATTATTTACCCACATTTGTAAAGGTTGGAGTAAAATATAATA
>JAOTRR010000035.1:3423484-3435463 GCA_028570945.1 Gogo arcuatus
TTGTGCCATCTGCTGATAGAAAAGAGAATCACATCCTTGAAATTCAGGAAGCTACATGACCAAACGCACAGCTTGCAGCAATTTCACTCAAATAGTAGCAAAATAACTTTAAACTAGCTAGATATTTAAAATCTAAGAATACTGTTTGATAATACTCACAAATTTAGGAAAAGTCATGAAAGGAGGGACCTGGAATTTAATCGAGTGCAAATTATTATTATTTTTTTGGTACTGCGGTCAAATGACCGGCGCTCGATGCTTCTAGTGGCAATCGACTTTGACAGGGGCTCGTCCGGGATCTCTACCTGGAAGGTAAGAGAATTTTTTTTATTAAATTATCATGGGCTCTCTTCTTCCATCTGGAGATCTGAGATCTTGTAATCCCAATCGTAGACATACGTGTAATGTATAAAAGCCTGTAGGTGTTTCCTAGGACTGATTGGAATTAAGTGGTTTGATTTGTGTAAATTATCCTTAGTTCAAGTGTTTCTTGGAATAAGAGAGTCGTTGAGTCCTACTCAACCGGTTTGGTTTGTGACACACAGAGAATCATACTGACCAGACTGTTTGAGTGAAACCTCACAAAGTGTGAGTAAGTGATTAGTCGTGTTATTGTGAATGGAGATGTGGTCATGTGACTGGTCAGGTGACATGACTGATAGAGTCTTGGTTGATTGGACTCCCAATTCAATGCTCACTTGCATATGAATGTGCAATAATATCATGAATGCTTGTTAAAGCATTTATTAGGTGGTAAGCAAGGAATAAAGGAGGAAAGGGTGTGCCAAGGCCGTAGCCATGGAGTCAATATGGGGGTGGGGGGGAGTCTGTGGGTCCCCCCCAGAAAAATTCAAAATTTGAAAGCTCATTTTCTGCCATTCCAAAATATATAAAAATTCACTAGCATGTAGGATGAACTTTTTATTTAATTTTAACAATAATGTCTAATAGTGTATTGCATTACATTGCTCTGTATGCAATGGCAGAGATCAGCAATTGAAAAAGTACAACCATAACTATAATCATATAAACAGTATGTGCATTGTTATATAAAGACAAGTCCAGATATCATGGACAAGGTTTAGCAAATTGTCTTTTTTTTAAAAATGTATTTTCAAGCAAACTCGGGTGGCTGGGCAGCAGGGGTGTTTGCTCTGCTCCCCTCTTATTGATTCAACTTTGATTTTTAACTGGATAAGTCAGTTTTTAATTGCAGTATCACTTCAACCATCAATATTTGCTCCTTTTCTCACTTGCCTCCATGTCACCTGCTGTCCTTGCATCAGGGTTAATACTGGTAACAAAAACTAAGACTAAAACTAAAACTAGCAGAAAAAAAATCATTAACTGAAATAAAAATGACAGTTTTCATAAAAACGAAAACTATTCTGAGCATATTTGAATTTGGGGGAGGGGGGCTCCCGCCCCCCCAACATATTGATATAAACAATATAATTACGGCCCTGGGGTGTGCTATTGTTGGAAAATAATCAATCATGCTGTGATGTGGTCCTACAAGGAAGGCAGTTACTGTTACCATCCCAAAATTTCCAATAACAGCTGAAGTGTTTATCCCCCCAACTAAGATTTTTTGAATTATGGAAAAATGTGATGTACTTATATGTTTAATGTAGTGGAATGTCCATGAAACCAGTTAGTTCCTGTTATCACTTAGTAGCTATATATAAGCAGTTGTTTCTTCACCTGCCTCTCTTTATTTCACTTGGCGCTAATAATCCAAAATTGCAGCTTGTCGTGTTACCAAGAAAACTCCTCCATCTTGAAGAATTACCTACATCAGACATCATTAAGGTCCAGCTTTAAGTCTGATACAAGTCATTGATACTGGAGACTCCTTCCATGAATGCTATATAATTCAATGAGTCTCCTCACTGAAAACATCACCATATAAACAACTAGACATTTTTTAATTGATTAGCAAAATTACTGAGAGACGAGATGATCGAGTTGATTCTTTTGATTCTGAAATCCCAGGAGAGCCGGTGTTGGGACCTTGAGCTTCTTAGCTTAGGTTGGATCGTTGGATGATGAAACAGAACATAAAAATCATGGTATATCAGGTGAACAAAGCATTTGCCAACATCATCGTCTCAGTCTTTAGTTACGTAAATTGATTAGTTTTCTCTCAAAGTGACACCACTTAAATGATGCCTACACAGAATTAACGACATTTTTTGGGGAACATAACATAGCTGATTGGCGATTTAAGTTTTTTGGTAAAAGGAAGCATGTTGGATATGATTTTATCCCCCAGAACTTTTGCTTTAATCAAGCATTTAATACAGTTTAACACTGATCTGATGCAAGACTGAATGATGTTTTGTTATATTCCTTTATAGATCATCACGGTCATATCAGAAGCCAAACCCCGCTCTTATTAACTCCAAGCCGTGGGTTGATGTGATCGTGATGAACTGAATCGACACACTACTGATAAACGAAGAGAAGGATGGGGGGAAAATGGCTCACATTTGCTGGATCAAACCACTCGTATCAAGATTGATGTAATGGGCCTGTCATCTTTCCTCTATGATAAAGATCTGCCTTCACTTCTCTCTCTCTCTTTCTCTCTCTCACATGTTCTTTCCCTCCAGCTTTCTTGTTCCATCCTCTGTGAAATATAATGCATTACATATTCCAAGATAAGTGATGTGATTACTAAAAGTTTCAAATGGCCCTTGTTTGTTCTCCGGCCCTTAATGGATTGAACAAATGAGAAGAACCTTTTGAAAGGAGTCACTTTTTTTATATATAATATAAAAAAATAACAATGGTAATTGGACAAGATTAGAGAGAGATATTGGCTTTTTGGCATTAACGATTTGAGGGTCTGCATTTCTGTTACATACGAAATGACAATGTTCTGGGGTGGGTTTCCCTGATAATGATAAGTCTTAATGAATAACAACTTAAAAAAGGTTGTGCATTCTGGAAAGCTTTTGTTTTCAGACATTTAATGAACAAGCCTTTAGTAGTTCTTTGTTGACACCCAGCCCGAGTTTGGAGAAAAGCCACACGAGTCGATCGACAAACAATTGATTCAGTCTTGAGGTAAATTTAACAAATGAATCAGTGACTTAAACAGCAAAAACAGACACAGATAGACAGGATGGAAGAACAGCAAACTAAGAAAAAAAACTCTTCTTAAAATGGGATGTTTTCATGGGCAGAGACCTATAATACCTCCTAGGGGGCATCAGCTGGAAGAGGTGGTGAGCAGTAGTGATTCAACAGATGGGAGGGGGTGCCAATAATCTTGGATGATTTACCGACTATGCACTGCAGCTCTTTGTACGTGTGACTTTCCGAGCTGCCGTACTAAACTGTTATGGATGAGGTGAGTATGCTCTCAATGATTACTGTGCAGAACTGAAGAAAGAGGCTTTGTTTTACTTTGAATCTTTTGAGCTGTCTTCAGAAAACCAATCTCTGCTGGGCTTTTTTTGGTAATGTGGTCAGTGTCGATCTTCCATTTGAGTGCATTGCTGATGTGGGTGTCAAGAAATTTGAATGAGTTGGTGATGGTTATGGGTTCTCCTGAAAATATACTGTATATGGGGGTTTTGGGGAGGAAGCTGGTGCCTGAAATGTATAACGAGTGCTTGTGTTTTAGATGTTTTGAGCTGAAGGTTGTTATCAAGGCACCAAGTGATTGCTTGGGCTACCTGCTCATGGTATCGGTCTTTGTTGTTGTTGTTGGTTATAAGTCCAGTTATGTTTGTGTCATCTGCATATTTACGAATGATTACTGAGCTGTGGTGGGATGTCAAGTGGTTTGTGTAGAGGGAGATGAGACAGGGTGAGAGGACACAGCCCTGGGGGTGCCTGTGCTGAGGGTCAGAGGGCGAGATAAAAGACTATTCATCCTAACCCTCCAAATCCAGGAAGCTCTGAATCCAGAAGCATATGCAGTAGTCAGTGTTCATGTCGAACAGTTTATTAAAGAGATTGACTGCGTTTATTGTATTGAAGGCCAAGCTGAAGTCGATGAATAGGATGCAGGTGTAGGTGCTGGGTGACTCTAGGTGTAGTAGGATGTGGTGGAGGGCTAAGTTAACATCATCCTCAACAGACCTATTGGCTCGGTAACAAACTGGTAAGTATTCATCAGAGGGGTGGGGGTGGATTTCAAATAGGAGAGGATGATGCGCTTAAATGACTTTTTGACCACAGATGCTAGGGTAATTGGTCTGAAGTCATTGGGGCAGGAGATCTTGGTTGATTCTGGCACAGGAGTTATGGTGGAGTTCTTGAAGCGCTGTGGAACTGTACACTGATGGAGGGGGGTGTTGAAAATGTTAGCAAACATTGGAGCCAGTTGAGCTGCACAGTGGTTGAGTACAGCAACTAGAGTTAGCATGCTAATTGGGTTCCCATTAGCAAAGATTGTCATGACCAGTGGTGGATCAATGGGCTAGCAGGGCTAAGCCCTCCTCCATCTTTTAAAGGTAAAAGAAAAATCAAAATAAAGGTTTCATATTTTGGGCATCCACATCATCTTATCTGTGGTTAACAAATATTTTAAAGAGGATTATTTGTGATTTTTTTAAACAAAGTGCAACAGCACCACTAGTGGTCATACAAAAAACACACAGAATGATATGATGCAAGGCTGTGGGCTAACTGAAACGAGCCCCGTGCCGTAAGCAGAGATACTCTCTGCTGTAGGTTCAGGCAGCCAATCAGTGACAGTCGTATCACGTGATTATACAGCGCAACACGCCTGCCTAGTTTTGAGCACCAATGGGGTAATATATTCTAACCCATTTTGGTGACATTTCCATAATACGTCACCAGTAGGCGTGTTGCGGACTCAGTCGCAGGTGTAATGAATGTGAACAAAGTGGCTTATTTACTCTATTATTATTTTCCTGCAGTTTGCTTCATTTGTTTTTGTACAGCTAACATGATAAACAAAAACGATGTATAACCCCATGTAAACTGTCGCCTGAGCTGTACGTCAAACCTAAAACCCTAGCATTGTAAGGCAGCCACTCTACCCATTACACCATCATGCTGTGGATAACTAAATTAATCAATCACTAGGGCAATAGCTCACACTCAGTTTATATAACTGTTAGGATTTTTGTGTAGAAATTAGCAGCCTCTGTCTTTTTGATATAAAACGGCTTGCAAGCTCCGAATAACGAAGTACTTAGTGAATAACGAATGGGACAGGTTACTTGTTAATTTATGAACAGGTTTAGGTACTGTGTTAGTTACAAAGGGTTTATGGAAATGCTCGTTAATTAAAGAATGTTCTAAAAATAAATCAAAATATTTAGCATTATGAACATTTTTGGGAAACCCATCCATGATTGGCTAGATACGAAAGTGAGGTGTACATTCTTTTTCTTCCCTGTGAAGTTTCACAATAAATCAAAGAAAGTGAAGCAAAAATGTGGAACATTTGCAAAATAACAATTAGTTATACAGTGACATGCATAAGTATTCACCCCCATAAACCTTTCCACATTTTATAGTGTTGCAACCTGGAGCTGAAATGAATTAATTTTTATTTTAGGTTATATCATGCATCTACACAAACCAGCTTATAATATTGAAGTGGGGAGAAAAATCAATATAACAAAATTATTTCAAAATGCAAAAACTTTCATGCTTGCATAAGTATTCACCCCTGTTGCTATGAAAAAAACAGGCAACCTGCCCAGTGATTCAACAAGTTGTTAGATTTCAATGATGGGAAATTTGGAGGGGGAATATTTTAAAAGTTCTCTGATGAACATTGGAAGTCTACATCCATAACATTCTGATTTCTCAGTAGTGTAATAATGATAAAAAGGGAAGGCTAAGGCTGAAGATCACCGTCAAAAATTTAGCAGATTCAATAAAATAGCAGCATTGTTCCACCCATGCAGGAAGAGTAAAGGTATAATTATACGATTTTAAGGAAAGTGTTTAATGTAAATGCCCTACTTGTTCTTGTTAAATATTTTCAGCATCAACCAACAACCAATGATTAGACGGTTACTGCTTTTCTTTTCACAGTAATTACTAACTTTCTTATATTCTTTGTTTTAGCAGCATTAAACTTGGTGTGTTTTTTCCCCAGCCAACACACCTCGTGTCTGTATCTTAGTTTGTCTAGAGTTTGGTTGCCACATCCTGTTACAGTAAAATACTCAGAGATAGAGTGGTGTGATGCGGGCCAACATGAACAGAGTTACTGTCATCACCTCAAAGTTAAACATTTCCCTATTACAGCAGTCTTGAAGTGTTTACTTCCAATGTAACATGTACATTATGATAAAACACAATAAAACCGTAACAGGCATATGTATATCAATCTTTCTCCATCTTGTCTCATCTTGTTTCTGTCCCTCATCCATCCGTTTCTGGTATGAATTTCTTCTCAGATTATCAAATTCTACCCCATGTCAGTGTGTGTGGTTTTGGTCTATATCTATCATTTAATCTTCCAATCCCTTCACTACCTCTTCAAACACCTTCTCTGTTCATATGTGTTGTAACGTGGTCATGTGATTCTTTCTTTCAGCCAGTTCCTCCCTCTGAGCGGAGCAGGTGGTCGAGCGGGATATTCCGGACACTCTTCCGGAGTCGTGTGCGTGTGTGTGTATGACGGGGATAACACAGATTGCAGTAAATGGCAGAAGAGACATCATGGAGTGAGAACAATCTCTGGGAAATAATCCAAACTCCATGGTGTATGTTTGTGTTTGTCAGTGTATGTTTTTTTTTACCCACCTGTGAATAAAGGGGTGATTATGATGATATGATCCAGGTCCGGGTCACATCATACTTCGCATCTTATTTTGCATTCGTACTAGCTAAGAGCAAAATGAATGATTATTCACTTCCTATATTAGGTAAGTTTATAAATCACAGCCACAAGTGAATTGAGGATTTTCTTAATTTGATGCATATTTGTCCTGACACAGTAAACTGAATGAATGAATGAATGAATGAATGACAAACTGAAATGACTGTCTCCAGTAAATTGCTGGACCAAGCATATTCTCTACTCTCACAGTTTAAGTCCTATTTAATTGAGATCCCTAATAAATGTAGTTTCATCCTTTTGTGGATTTTATTACGATAGTGAATTTTGTATCAAAATACACAATGGACTATAGACTTTTTGTTCTAATCAGAGCATGAATAAGTTGGAACTTTTATTAATGTTTATGGAAATACAGACATCAGACAGATTGTGATTGGTTAGAACAACTGCACAATGTGTTATTCATTGTCTGTAACATCTGTGTGCATTTGATTTTTCAAAATGTTTATGATAAATCTGCATTTTCCCTTCATTTTCTTCTACTGAGTCGTCATTTAGCTGGAGACAGCAGTTAAACAGGCTTGGAAGAGAGTACTAAACTCTTTATACTGTATACATAACAAATGCCTGTGATTGGCTAATGTCAAATTGATGAGCAAGGGAGAGAGAAAGGTCATCCTTCCCAAAAAGAAGGCAGGATAATTGTTTAAACAAGGCAAAACTTGAAAACAACTGTACCAATTTCTTTGCCAGTTTTCAGCATCATTACATAACATTATATAATTATTTACACGTTTATCAACAATATTCTACATCCATTTCTCACTGATGGATTTCCATGTCTCAGTGTTTTATTGTTTGGGCCAACATCTTCACTGGATGTCAATCAACAGTGTTATTTTGTATATCTCTTTATTTAATATTGATATTGTTTCATATTAATGCAAATGAGTTCACAGAAATGAGTTCACACAGAAACTTGCAATAAGCTGTCGCACAGATTTGCTGGAAGAACTTTTTCTCATTATTGAGTGTCAGTCAGTAACAGACCTGTGTAATATTAATGCACAGGCATAATCTTTCTCGGACTTCTACAGTCATTTTTCATTTAGTTTTTTTAATGTTTGGTCAAGGCTTTTATCCAAAGTAAGGCAGAATCCTCTTCAAACACGGAGTTAAGCAGTTAAAATGTAAGACTCTAAAATGTGAGTCTGAAATGCTAGAAGTCATGCCTAGCTAGTGTTCTCACGCAAATATCAACTATATTAGGAATCTTCCCATTCACTCAAACACATAGAATCTGTTCTAACAAGGCTTCCTCATGCATTCATACGAAACATCTAAATTCATGGTTTTGCTATGGGAAGATAAACACACACTATGCATACATCACTGATGACTCATAGAGCTAAAAGAAATAGCTGTCTTTCAGTCATCTATATCAGCTTTCATTAACCACACGCAGGTGTAGACACTCACTCGTTAACCGCTCATTCTCTGCGATTCCTCTCCTGTGTGTGTTTTAAATATATTTTAAATATGTTGATTGATAAATTACAACACACCAAACTCTAAACTAACCCATTTATTAGATTAGATAAACTAGTTAAACCGGCACACCCCTATGACCCCTATGACAGAGTAATGGTGAAGTTCAACCTTCTTAATACAAGAGGCAGGACTCATGAATTCTGATTTTTGTAGGGGGGAGATGACAATCTTTACTGTGAAATTGTGGTAAACTACAATACACTGCATACACAAACATTCTAATTCAATAGCAAATTTTATGCTGAATGGTTGATAATGGTTCATGGTTGAATTAAATTCTGTCTTGACTTTCCAGGCTCTAAATAGTATTTGATCTTTGATTGTCACAGTATAATTGCGGGAAGTACAAAAAATATCAATAATAATCAATCATTTGTCATTTTCACCACCTTCTTATTGAGTTGCTTGAGATGCTAGTGAAGGTGAGCACAAATGTTTGCTATGGCATTAGGCATCACCATCTATCCTCTCAATGGCCAAAATAAGTCTGGCCTCACTCCTGGGACAATATTTTTATCTTTTTCCTCCATCTTCACCTCCTACATTAGCAGGATCTCATCCACCTCCGTCTCCTCAAGTGCCAGTGGTGGTGTGGGAGGCGAGTCATCCTCCACAATCGGCTAAATGTGGCATGTTCATTTTTGCCAATCAAAACCTGTTGGATAAAACCAAAATTCCGGCCACTCAAATATGCCATTTCACTCAGAAATATCTCACATTGCAGGAATAAAATGCATTATAGGTTTCCCTCATTTGGGAGTCATGTTGGACCAAATAATCCAACAAACAAATCCGCCAATAAATACATCAATGGATTGATGTGGCTTAGTAGTGTATTCAGCATATAGGATAAAAATGAAGGACTTTATTCAGCACTTGTAATTCAGAAAGGTGACACATGAGCACAGGTGGTTTTCGTGGCACATTTATTCATTTCACAACAAATGAGGCAAAATCCAATCCAAAGGTTAAGAATCAATGGCTCAAGGGCCCCACAGTGGATTGCTGGCAGTCCTGGGATTCAAACCGACAAACTTCCGATTACTCGTATAAAACCTTAACTGCTGAGCTACCACAAAATTTAGGGATGGAGGCCATATTGCTTACACTAACATGTACAAGAACAGGTCAGCCTTATTTTTGCAAGCTAACTTCAAACAGCAGTGGTAATAGCAATAGCTTGAGGGAGGTGATGTGGAGAAACTCTGGGTTAATAAAAAGCAAGCGAGAGGTCACGTCACGTCAAATCAGCCCGGCGGAAAAGAAGGAGCAGCCATCTGCTCTCAGCCGAGAGAGAAGGAGAGAGGGGGGTGGAATAAAGGGCATATTAATGGACATGGCAAGAAACAATCAAATTAAGGTAAATGACACCGTCTCAGCAGCCCAGCATGATGCTGTCCATCAATGCGACGTTCATTTTTCCGCCTCATTTGGCAACGAACGCCTCTACTTTTCCCATTTCTTTTTCTTGCTCTTTTTGTCTCAGTTTTCTGTAGGACTCCATGACAGCACCGGTGTAGTCATTAGAAAGGCAGGGAGAAAGACAGCTGCGTGTGTGTTGAGGCGCGTGAGAGTGTTCCATTAGCCGACCAAAAGATCTGGGTGCCTGATAGTGCCAATCAAGAGTTGTCCACTTGTCATAATGATGGCTGAAAGGTAAAGTGGCTTCTGAGTATGTGTTAGCCTCTTCATTGCACTCTACAGACTCCCTGTGGCTGCTCCAAGTCCTCAATACATGAAGAGTAACCAAGGGAACCTCACCTACTGACATGGAGGCATTACAGCCTGCTAGTGAACAATGCCAGGCAAGGAATGTCCTAATTTTCAACAGTAGCAGGTGTCCCAGGGTCAACCATAGAGGACTTTCAGTTAAATTTGATAAACCAATCACAAACTTGATCAAATTATATTCACCTTCAGCATTTCTTTAACAAGTGGAAGCCAACTAGCACATACAAGCTAACAAACACAAACTAGCAATCAAAAATCAAACTAGCAGACAAAGATTAACCCATCAAATAAAAGCAAACTAAATGAGCAAAAACTAACCCACCAAACAAAACCAAATTAATGAGCAAAAGCTAATTCAACAAACAAAAACAAACTGATGAGCAAAACTAACCTACCAAACAAAAGCAAACCAACTAACAAAAACTAATCCTATCAAACAACAGCAAACCGACTGGCAAACACTAACCCACCAAACAAGAGCATACCAACTAACAAAAATGCATCTCAAAAAACAAAAGCAAACCAACTAACAAAAACTAATCCCACCAAACAAACAAGCAAAAGCTAACCCTTCAAACAAAAGCAAACAAATGAGCAAAACAAACAAACAAACAAACAAAAAAGCTAACCCAACACCCACAAACTAGAGTGCAAAAACTAGCATAACGTGTGAAAGCAATTTAAATTGAAAGCAAACTCATTGGACAAAAAACCGTGAACAAAAAATAAACTGCCAAGTGAAAGCAAAATGAGCAGGTGGAGGTTAACCTGGAGAAACCAAAAGCAAAGTAGCAACTGGATACAAACTAATGACTCATAGATAAATTAGTAAGAAAAAGCCAACATATGGAGCAAAGACAAACTAGAGACTGACCTATCAAGCAAAACATGATCCAGTGAGTGAAAGCTAATCTAGAAAACAAAAGTAAACTAGCGAGTAACAAGTAATCCAGTGAGTGAAAACTAATCTAGAAAACAAATGTAAACTAATGAGTGACAGCTAATTGATTGAGTGAAAGCTGTATCAATGTGAGCTAGCAAAAGCTACCGTATTTACCAAAAGTAAAATTCGCAACTGAATACGTTAGCATTTTTTATCATGTTTGTGCAGGAAGTGTGTGTGTGTGTTCTTGCAGAGTTGAAGCTATAGTGTGCACTGAGAGCATTGTTGATGTACAGTTGTGTTGTTTTCATGGCTTTGTGTGTGTGTGTGTGTGTGTGTGTGTGTGTGTGTGTGTGTGTGTGTGTGTGCGTTTGTCTGTGTGTGTGTCTGTGTGGCATAGTTGAGGTTTCTGCATGCTAATTTGGCCTGTCGATCATCCGTGTCTCCTTCAGTTTCGCAGCAGCCTCGAGTGCAGTCCACCCACGCTGCTATTGCTCTCACCTTTCTCTCCTTTCTCTATCGCTCACACACACACACACACACACACACACCGATCACCATGTATTGAGACACATACTCATATACTTACACATGCTCTTTTTCCTCCACGCACTCACACTTTTCTATTACACACACACACACGCACACAAGCACACACACACGTACACAAGCACACACACACACACACACACACACACACACACACGAACAATGCCAGTGTGCCACAGGCCACAGTTAGCTATATGCTAACTAATAATTATCCAGATGCTAATCCTCATCTGGGAGTAAAATGTGATTCCAATCATACAAACGGTGTTTGTGTCTTGGCTCACTGCGACATCATCCTCACAGCAAGGGGGCAGCGTTGTCCTTCTGACTAACTGTCCACTCTCACTTCCTCTCTCTCGCTTGTCCTGCGTGATATTCAAATATGACTTGCTCTTCTGTTAAAGAGGCAGAACTCAGGTGAATCGGATCCTCCACACACACACACACACACACACACACACACACACACACACACACACAC
>JAOTRR010000035.1:3456345-3466744 GCA_028570945.1 Gogo arcuatus
GTTCACTACTTTTTGAGTTATGTTGGGAACAGACAAAAAAATCCTGGATCCACATGCATATCTGGATTTGCATCAAAATCTAGCCAGTTGTTCCTTGGCACATGGCCCACCTTTTCTCCATATTTCATTAAAATCCATTCACTAATTGAGTTACTTTGGGAAAAGTTATACAAACGGAGGTGAAAATATAACCTCCTCCAACAAAGTTGGTGGAAGTAATGAACAAACTGTTGTAGAAACACTAACAAGCAAACTCCTGTACCTTGTAGAGTAGCTTGCTTACAGTTAAAAACAAAACAAAACAGGTAGCTGAACTTAAATGATCCCTTGGGAATGACGTGAATACACAACTAAAAGGTCAGAGAGGGAAAAAAATGTAATAGCTTCGAGCTACTTTAAACACTATCATGGGAAACTAGTAACACTCTCACTCTCTGATTCCTACAAAACCCCCTCTAAGTTCCCATAATCCCACTGTTCAGCTACCCTGCTGAGTGCAAAAGTAAAACATAATTACAGCAGCTTTACACACTTCCAGGAACTTTTTCTGTTAGCTGAGAAGAGTATGGTTAGCATGCTGAAGGCTGTAAATGTTTATAAGCAAAAAGGTCCACACCTCCAGGGGCTTGTTTTAGCACAGCAATTTTTTAACGGACTGAACGGCACTCACACAGGTTTATTCATGCCTCAGGTGTTTTATGGACGAGAGGAAGCAGTTTGGAGTCTCCAGAGGTAATTAGAGTAAGTCACAGAAGGTGAGCGCAGTCTATGTTCTTCAAACTATTTTATTTGATACCTATGACAAAAATGAAATAAATCAATCAATCAATCAATCAATCAATCAATCAATCAATCAATCAATCTTGACTAGACCCAAATCCATACTAGCACCCATCCCCAACACTCAAAGTGAAACTTGGTGTTTTCCAGCATTTTGCAGTGTCCTACATGTCCTGACATTACCAAGCACATTTGAAATGAACTCCCGCACCATCTTGTATCTTTTTTTTTTTCCCTTTAAATGTGTAGTCTGGCACTTCCTAATAGTGACATCATCTATGAAGCAGATTTGTTAAAAGCTCAGAAAAGAAGGGATTTATTGATTTACCAATTAAATACCTTTACCATCATGCACTGTTGCTATAGTCCTTGTCCTGTACTAAGCTGTTTTCCTCTGGTGGACATTTACTCAAAGTTCCTCATAAATGTTCCTCATTAATCCTGTAAGGGAAACCATCCAACATTTCAGTGAATGCTGAAGTAGCAACGGAAAAGAAAACCTACTTTATTTGTCAATTTGCAAGAAGTAGAAATGACCAGCTGGACCAGCAGCTCTTTTATCTTCTGTGTGTTTCTGACCCAGTAATGTCTCCGTCACTGTCAAGTTGCCAGGGACCCACAGAGGCCAGAGTCCAATCCCTAAGAATAATTTATCTCTCTTTATCTGCCCTGAATTCAACATCATTTACTTGCAGAGGTCAACAAAGTGAAATAGAATTGCTGATTGCTGAATTGATGTATAGCTTCCCGCGGTTAGAAATGGCATATATCCTTTGGATCATGGGACTTGTAGAGTCGCACAGGCATCAGTGACATATTGGCTGTTTTTGGAAATACAGTGAGTCATGGGAGATGTCGAGAAACTGGACTGACTCAATATTCTGTCTGAAGGATAGCAGCCAGAATCAGATCTCAGATGGGGTTTGGGGGGGACAGACACATATTAATACATAATTTAACATCAAAATATAGTCAGAATTTGCCAGTAATAGACAGAGACTGATTCATTTAATGCCATCAATCATTTAATTGCTACAACATTTCCCCAGTGTGCTGTCAGCTCCTCTCTCTTCCCTTAGTCAGTGGACAAGAATCACCATGGGTTCACCTCCGACCTGATGTTATATGGGTGATGGACCAATGGATGGTAATGATATAGTATTGCCGTTTTACTAATCTGTCAAGCAAAGGGTCATACCACTAATATGGAAACATAAATTGAGTAAGTATTGCTATTCCTCCTATCTGTAAATCTAAAATGAGTAAGTATGACCATCCGTCCAATCTGGTAACCCATGACGATACTTCCAGTCTGGAAACCTAAACTGATTGACCATGGCCATGCCTCTAAACTACAAACTCCAACTGGGTCTGGCATTACTGTCCTTCCAATCTGGCAAAAAAAAAAATAGGTTAGTAGGCTAATCTCGTAACCCAAATTGGGAAAGCACACTGCTGTACCTCCAGCCTGGCAATACAAATGGCAGCATGGTTGTGCCTACAATCTGGAAACCATGTCAACACAGTCATTCTTCCAGTCATCTATACACCCAAACTATGCAAGTATGGCCATGCCTCAAATCTAGAAACCCAAACTGGGTGAGAATCGCTGTACTGTACCTCCAGTCTGGAAATCCAAACTGGGAAGGATTGCCCTTACTTCTAACCTGGCAACCAAAATGGCAATTACCCGAGTTGTACCTCATTTCTGGAAACCTAAAGTATTTTAGTATATTCATTCCTCCAATCTGGAAACCCAAGCCTGGGGAAAGTGACTGCACCTCCAATACAGATACCCAAACTGGCTAAGAATAACTGTACCTCCAAACTGGAAACCAAGAATGGGCAAGAATGACCGTACCTTCAATCTAGAAAGCCAACCCAGGTGAATGTGGCTATCGCTGCAATCTGGCAACCCTTTATTGGTAACTCAAACCAGTTCTTTAATCTGTACCAAATTAACAACCCAAACCTAGCAAGTATATCCATACTTCCAACCTGGAAACCCAACTTTAGTAGTAAATTATGGATAATGGAGTGACGATGCTGCACTGCTCCAAACACCATTAAAAAGTGTGATACAAATATGTGTGACCTGAAAATTAAACAAGGACCTCACATTTTTAAATCTTGGTATCTTGACATATGAGAATGAGAATAAGTCAGTTCTGATTAATCAAATCTCTGACTCATAAGTGTACATGTACATGCACCATGTTCGTTTATCTGCTGTCTGGTAAACAGACAGGAAAATCAAAAGCGGCGTATCTTGCCAGCTTTGACACAATGAGAATGTGCAATGTGTGTCCAGGCTGCTGAATGAGTCTGGCATTGAGTCATGATCTGGCAACCGTTAGCAGAGAAAATGGCCCTTTCATTTCAGCCCTGCAGTCGTTCAGAATGAGCCGAATTTATCTGTGTCAAACATTCTCCGGCTGTCGTTCATACTCTATCGCTCTCTCCCTCCATCTCTCTCTTCATCTGGCCTCTCTTAAGCAGTGTATAGCAAAACCATCAGTGGTCACTGAGTTTCAGCAGTCATTCCATCTAATGAAGGAACTATAATATTGATGACTTCCATTTTAAATCACTCACAGAACCCTTTCCGTGATTTTTTACAGTCAACAATGTCCGTTTTTTTCTGGGAAAGCTGATGTCTCTGTGGAAAAAGAATGACACAGAAGTGAGAAGGTGGACACCAAAGTGTAGAATAATACAGTGAAAGCTGTAGGAAATATGTGTTTGTTGAATGTCAGACATAACTACTTAGCTGTAATCACAGTAACTAAGCTTGCATTGATTTCATGTGCATAAAGCAAGCGATAAAATGAAAATGTACTGACAAATTTGCAAAATGTATCCTCTATTGGGTGAACAACATAGTTTCCCCCCAAAATAAATAAAATAAAATTGCTATCAGACATTTTACTTCACCTGAAAATATGTTTCCATCAAGAAAGTGGACTCTTCTTAATGTAGGGCTGATAAATTAAGCCTGTTTGGAAATAAGGTATCTCAAAGAAATACTATTAAATATCTTGGTAATTTGAATGAAGTCACAACCTATTTGTAAAAGAACGAGTGAAATTTATCCTTTAAACTCTATTATTATAATCTAAAATGTATTGACTGTAGGTGAAGTGGGCGAGGTCAGGCGATGTCATAAAATTAATCTGAGCTGACTTTATGCAAATGAGACTTAAATCTAAGTTGTGACCAATGAGGATGGTGGAATGCAAGAGGTCTCATTTTATCCGGATTGTTGCTGCTACACTTTCCACTTTCCTTTTAATATATCGGACACAAATATAAAAATGAAAACTAGTTAGCTTATATCACCATCTAAACATTTATTAAAATGTTAAACCATTTATTTCACCTACGAAATAAAATGTGAAAGTATTTTAAATGGTATGCACAATAAGCTAGCAATGTAGTGCGTCTAGCCACCAGTAGGGGGCTCTGGAGCGTCATTCCATAAAAGGTAAATAGTCCGGAAAATACAGTGCGAAGATAAGCATGTAGTGAGGAAGGAAATACAAGTTATATTGTCATCAGGCATTTGGAGACATGAGTCACTGCAGCCGTGTTGGATGTGTGTGATAGTATCACACATTACCAGGCTGAGTTAACGACAAGCATTCCCTGGTTTTGTTGTTGTGGATTTCTGTGGGTTTGCAGTTCGAGTCACAAATGAAGTTTTCTCATTTTCACACGTTTATTTGATTTCAGAAACCTGGCCTTACTACAACATCATATTTTCTGTTTTCTCAGTTTTTACCGCCACTGACTGAGGTCAATGTGGTTATGGTCTCACTCTGTTCTCTTCTCTGTCCATCTTTCTTCATAAACAACCTTGATCCAATCACTGGTTTGGCTTTGCACTTTATTTTTTTAAAAACATTCTTTTACTTTTTCCCTTTCTTGCAGTTCTTCCAGAAGTGAAGCCACAGCTCTGTCTAGTGCCACAGTACAGATAAAAAGAATAATAGTTATTAAACCAAAAATCTACTACTACTACTGCTACATAATAATAATAATAATAATAATAATAATAATAATAATAAGCCTTGTTGACTTTATTAAATGAAGTTCACTAGATGACTCCCTTTAGAGTTCTGTAGGATCAAGTCAACAGCAGTGCAAACTTCAGGGGCTCAACTTATCCAGAAGGCACTGCAATCTGATGAAATTTCTTTCTCAAACCAGCAAACAAAATACTTAATAATTCAAAATTATCATCTGCTGCCTCAAGGCTCCAGGGTCCTCGGTTCTATCTTCAGCTTGGGTGACTCTCTGTATGGACTTTTACATGTTCTCCCCATCTCTAAATAACTTCCAGTAGGTTTTCGTAATTAAATTTGGTGTAATTAAACCCAAGAACCTGCCAAGCTAGCTAACATGAGGTAAACTAGTTTACTAAAATAATAATAAAAGTAGTATACTATTAATCTATATAGGTAAAACATTACTACAACTATTATTGTATTTTATATTTTAATAACTTTTATATTGTGTATTTTAAACCAGAAGCCAGGTTTGCTAGCAAGCTAGCTAATATGAGGTAAACTATTATATTGTGTCATTTAGAACAAGAGCCATTTTTGCTAGCAAACTGTCTAACATAAGGTACGTTATTATTTTGTATCATTAAAATAGCCATATTTGCTAGCAAGATAGCTGATGGGAGGTCTTATATTGTGTAGTTAAAACCAGAAGCCATGTTTTCTTCCTGTATGAGGTAAACTATTAGATTTTTGTGTAATTAAAACTATGAGCCAAGTTTGCTCAGGCAAAAGCAAAGTAAATTATTGTTAATATTTAACAATATGTTAAATATGTAACATTAGTATAATATTGTGTAATTAAAACCAAGAGCAAAAAAAAACATTTGCTAACAAGCTAATTAACATTGGGTAAAATATTATACTGTGTCATTAAAACCAGGGAGCATGTTTGCTAGCAAGCTAGCTAACATGAGGTAAAATATTATATTATGTTATTAAAACCAAGAGAAAAATTTGCTCGCAAGCTAGCTAACGTGAGTTACATTATTATTTTGTGTAAGTAAAACTGAGAGCCAGGTTTTCTAGCAAGCTAGCTAATGTAAGGTAAACTATTATACTGTGTAATTAAAACCAAGACGCAAGTTTGCTAGCAAGCTAGCTAATGTGAGGTAAATAATTATATTGTGTAACTAAAAAGTTTTGTAGCAAACTGGCTAATGATTGTTGAGAAATTATTGCGGTCATGTTATATAATGTTTGTAATTGAATGATCAAATTTCCATTTAAGTTCTGTCGTGTCACTGAGCAAAATCCGAGAAGAAAGAAGTTAGTGAGGCCATGTTGAAGCAGCATTGAAACACAGAGCACGTTACATGACTCTGTCCCACTCATTATGACAGTCCCATAAGGCACTCTGATGGCTGTGAGCTCGTTTGCCAGGTCATCAGAGATTTGTAATACTGGCAGAGGAATATCAACAATTTGTGACCTTGTACAAACCTCACACAGAGGCAAGGCAACGGAGACAAGAATATCTTCCTCTCTCACTCCCTCCTTCTGTCTTTATATGTCTCTCGCTCACTCGTGTACAATCCCCATAGACATGATTTGTGTTGACTGGAAGAGAACCGCAGGTTCTCCTTTGCATTTGCATTTCAGAGTGGCGTGCCGCTGCTGTGGCCTACATGTGACCTGCCAATGCTCAAATGAAAACCATTCATCTTTAAGTCTCATGGCCACAGAGCGGAGGGAGGAAAAAAACATTCTCGGGAGGAGATTACAGATATGAATCACCACAATGCTTTACGCAGGCTGCCGATGAATAGGAATATGAGACGATGGCCGTCGGCTACGTTTGCTGTCTCGCCGGAGACTGTGGTGTCTTGAAACGGATAAAGGTGGTCAGCCAATCTGAGATCGACTGTGGTTAACCTCCACGCTCTCCTCATCTCTTTCTCTCTCTTTGTCCTGGATCAACGTCTAATCAATATCACAAGGGTAGGAAGGTGAAACAAAGGTAAAGGTTCAACCGTTCACAAAGGCATAGTGAGAACAGAATGGGGAGAAACCTTAGCAACAATGACTTTACTAAGACTAATCATGGAGGGGATTGTCAGTCATCCCACGTTATTCCAAACACTCAACTCTGCCACAGAAAGTTCTTTAAGAATGTTATTATGCCCTCCTTCATGTTTACCATCTATTCTTAGCTGCCACCCAGCACATGTGATTATTGGAACTTCTCACTAGGGTTAATAACACGCTTAGCCCATGCAAATCCGGCTCACTGATATTAATTGCAGTAATAAAGAGGTTTCCTATGACCTGGTGTCTAATTATAATAAAAATACATATAATCTCTCTTGTCTGAAAGCCTCTACATGCATTAAATATCAGCTCAGCTCAGTTATAATCTTCAAAAAGTCTAATAACCTGGAGGGAAAAATGGAGTGTGTGTATGGAGGTAAGATTTTAGTGGTTGACAAACATTTGGCCACATTAAATAGTGTCACTAAATAGGCAAAAGATTGAAAACAGAAGGAGTAGATGGAGCAAATGGACATTTTCCTCAAATGTAGTTAATCAGCCAATAGATGTTTGGGGTGCGAAGTTATCTTCTTTAGTTATCTTCTTTAATTTTGTACTGCAGTTATTAGTAACAGAAGTCTAGCTTAGCCAGAATGATTTGCAGAAATATCTGCTTCAGACTACAAGCGGTGCTTCTGTAATATTTCACAGACTAGCAAATTAAGGTTCAGGTCACAGCCATGCCTTACTCTAATCTACAAAAAAAAAAAAAAAAGAACAAAGTTTTTATAGTGCAATTTGGTATCATTTAGTCCCCAAGACTTTAGTCTTCTAAAGTTTAAAAGTGGAATCTTCTGTAAAACAAGAATTTAGGTGCATGACAGTATATTGCTCTTGTTCTCCTTTGTGTGCAGGAAAATGGAGCTCAGCAGTTTTGCTGGTCTCAATGAAGGAAGTGTAGCATCTGTGCTCGTCAGTTGTAGGAAAACAGGGTGCTATATCTAGGCATGTCAATCCCAGTGAAGAAGTATTTTCTTCATGCCCATGTCCCAGTAAAGGAGGCGTGGTCTTTGTGCCCATCAGTCCCAGGAATAGGGGGCATGGTGTCTGTGCCTGTCAGTCCCAGTGAAGGAGGTGTTGCCTTTGTGTCTGTCAGTCCCAGTGAAAGAGGCGTGGCCTCTGTTAAGCTGGCCTTGTTTTTAATAAAGTGAGACCTGCAGATTTGTCCTCTATTGAGTTGCACCAATAAGGGTACATAGAATGGATCTGCAGAACAGAACAGAACAGAAGAGAAATATTGTTCAACTGAATACACAATACAAATCAATTTTACATAAACCTTTTATAGCATACTGCTCATTTAGTGATGATCAAGAGTTCAATTACTACTTGCTTGGTCTTGGATTTGAAATTTTGATATTGTTTGCATTGGATTGTATCTGCCTTTAATATAAACAGCTACACATTGATTTACACAAACCAATCTCTTTACCTGAAATTGTTGTTCTTTATTATAGACACCTTAATATCCTGTATATGATATCAAACTATGAGCTAAGTGGGTCCTTCTATGACAGCCTGGGTCCTTCTATGACAGCCGTCTTTTTTACAGCAGTCTCATACAGCAATTCATGCTGCTTTTGCATATACAGTTGAGAAGGCTGTTTCAACATTTCTGGCAAATGTGCCTTTGTTCTTGACATTTAAGCTTCAGGCTGTAATAATAAAAAACTATCATACTGTACACAAGGCTAAGAAAAAGATATCTGAACAAGGTATTTTAATTCTGACTTACATTTGCATAGACAAACCAGAACCAAACAGAGCATAAAACAGATCAGGATTTTACCATCAACTCACTGATTAACACATCAAGTACGCTTTTCAGCCATGATAAAACTCCTACTTTAACATTCTGTCTTCTATATCTTCTATTATTACTACTTGGACCCAGCAGAGATTCTGCTCTGGATATCTATCGGTGCTTTATGAATATGCTATACGCTTTCCATTCAGGTGGTTGTGTTCTGGGTAAGTTGTATTCCTGAAGAATAAAATCAGTCCTTCAGGTCTAGTTAGTTGATTGGTGCCCTTGTGTCCTTTGGTGCCCTGCAATGAACTGGCAGGGTGTATTCAAGTTCAAGTTGACACTGGAAACAAGACTAAACTATAGGGAATATCAACATTTCCCTCAGATGTGTTGATAAATTACTAGGAGAAGACTCCATATGACTAAATATAGACTGCAAGTACACTTAGCACCCACCACTAACCAAATTTCCATGGTTTGCCCCATGAGAAATGTCAACTATTTAGATTTCTAGGAGTAATGCCTACCACAAAAGTGAGTCATTCAAAGTAGCATCTTGTAAACATGAAGAATACATGGACAAAACAAAGAGAACTGAAGAGGAAGCAAATTTCATCGACTAATGTCACAATCACTGTAGATAGACTCCAGGGATTCATTTCAGAAGCAGCTCTCCATTTTTCCTAGCAGGTGAAACCGATTCGTCACAAAACACAGACTCACATCCACAAGAATTGTGGCGCTCCACACTTCCTGTTGCAATGCATTATGGATCTTCAATTGTCTGAGGAAATAACCAAGGCAACACCTGACTGGCCAGCTAATGAAAAAAAAACAGGGGAGAGTGAAAGGAAAAGAGGAAAGCAAATGTAATTTAATTAATTTATCTAAATGAGAAATTCAACAATGCGCTGAGCCTTCGGGCAGAATCAGCGATTAGATGGCTGCGGGGGTAAAAAAGGAGGAGACGATTTAGGGGAACCTAATGAATTAAATTTTACGCTGAATCTAAATGAAGTAAGCTGTTATTTTGGATTCTTGGTGATCATACATTTCATATTTCATGGAGATGGCAGAGGCATGTATTATTATGTACGGTTGGGCTGTGCACCCTCACTTGTTTCAAATTAATGCCGTGTTTACTCTGCCGTTTTCATTAGACTTTTTAATGAGCTTTGACGCCTGCCCAGGGCTCAATCCCAGCTGATCTGTAGTGAGTACTGCTTTTAACAGGCAAAGTGAAATAGAGGCAAAGTGTTTCCACACAAAATCTTTAAAACCTCCTCTGACATTTGCTTTTAAATGTGAAGCAAAAAAGCTGGTGTTAGTTGTATTCCATTCCCATGATCTTTTGCCTGGTTTCTTGCCTGGACTATACACTTGGGCCCATAAGTATTTGGACAGTGACACAATTTTTGTAATTTTGCCTCTGTACACTACCACAATGGATTTGAAATGAAGCCATCAAGATGTGAATGAAGTGTAGACTTTCAGCTTTAATTCAAGGAGTTTAATAAAACTATTGTTAATCTGTTTAGGAATTACAGGCTTTTTTTTTAAACATAGTCCCTTCATTTTCACAGGCTCAAACGTAATTGGACAAACTATCAATTATAAATATAAGGATTATTTTTAATACTTGCATGCAACTCCTTTGCAGTTAATGACCACCTGAAGTCTGGAACCCATGGACATCACTAAATGCTGAGTTTCCTCCACTTTCTTTGCCTTAAGAAGCTCTTGGGTTGCTCTCATGGTATGTTTTGGGTCATTA
>JAOTRR010000035.1:3505789-3516427 GCA_028570945.1 Gogo arcuatus
CACACACACACACACACACACACACACACACACACACACACACACACACTCCTTACTCCTTGCACATTGTCACTATGCACCAAGGAACACCAGCAATGATAAGCTGTGTCGCAATGGACATAATGTACCATGATGACGCTGTTCCTGTTATTTCACACAAATTCTAATGTATATCTACATAGAGATGACAATATAGCAGAGAAACCAACATACATACCTATCACTCTTTGGCCATTATCACCGTATAAGTGTCAGCAACACTCTACCTCGTCCATCAGTGGAAATTGGCCAACATTATCAGATATTATTGGGATGGTGGATCATTCTGAGCACATCAAGGACACCGATGTCCAAAAATAACTCATGAGTCCTTGTGCCAGCCAGAGGACAACACAAGGATGTTTAACGTTATTGTTTTCTTCTACAGTAGTGGTGTAATTAAATTTTATTGTTATTAAATGAAAACTCAATGAAAACTCTACCAGTATGCTTCCAGAGACACTGGAAAACATTGAAAAAATCATAGTTCCTTCACAAAATGAAACAAGAAAAAGCCACTTGCCAAACTTTACACAGCTCCTGAAATTTTAGAGTTACGCAACCTCAGCTTCATCACTCGAGTTCCTCTTCGGTATCATCCAGACGCCATGTGGAACTTTCAGGAAATCTTTCTGTCTAATGTGACTGAGTAAGCTAGCTAACTAGATTTTGGGTTTGTTACATTCCCAGAAAGACCAGAAAAGTTCCTTTGATATGTTACTACAAAACCGAGATGTAGTGCTGCTGCTAGTCAAAATGGGGTCCTTTAAGCTTCATTTCATTATAATTCTGATATGATTTTCTGTAAAAATAAATAAATAAATAAACAAATGAATAAAATCATAATGATGGAGCATGTTCATTTAAGAATGACAAGGACAGGGAGCAATTTTTAAAATTAATCACATTATTATTTATTAGATATTCCATCAGAGATATCATACCCTATACACTATGTGTGGTCTGCATGGACGCTTATGGAGCTGTGGCTCTATAAATTAAACTATTTCTTTTGTGAATATTGGGCCAGGTTGCAAAGAAATTTTATTTTGTAGCTCAGTAAGGCAGTGTTTCGGCCAGGCAACAGGAGCCAATTGTGCTAGACACACACAAAAAATAAAATAAAATAAACAAAAATAAAAAAGGCATATTTGCAAATCTCCTTTGGGACAATTCTAATCATAAAATTGTATTGCATTTTACAATTCAGACAGGATACAATCCAAGCATATTGCTAGCTAAACTCTTTACCATTTGCCCAAGGGACCACCAGTGGTTTTCTGGCAGACCTAAGTGTTACTGCTGCCTCTTTATTGTTGTTGTATTTGGGTATTAAAGCTATTACAGTCCATTCTAAAATACAATAGCATGTGCAGTGTCAGGTCAGAGGTCACACATTCTGACAAGAAAAAAGAAGTGGGAATAGAAAATACAGATTCTGCACAAATTCAATCAGCTTTGACAGGAGAAAAAACATGTTTCAGCATCTAACATCATTTGCCAATTGATTTCTGGAAGGCAATGTGGCCAGCGCAGCAGGATCTCCACCAAGAGCAAAGGACCACTGGGTGACTCCAAATGGAGTTACCCAATGAGCCCACACAAACCTCAGGCGAAAGTCATTTACTCCCACCATTATTCTCCCATCTTATTTATTTGGCGCAATGCTTCCATTTCCCCCACTTTTGCATTCGTCTCTGAGAGAATTGCCGAGGCAATCGGTTTCCCCAACCGCTGGGCCCCATATTGTTTGAAATTACGCTTTCAATTTGCCGCGGTGCCTCGGCACAGCAGGAGCCTCCTCACTCTTTCCTTTATGGCGAACGGACGAGACAATTGAAAACACAATGGATTCAGGCAAATGGCGCTCACCAACAGGCCGGCATCATCATTTCTAATGCAGAGAGAGTTGACGGTTTATTTGTGTGATGCCTCCTTTTCAAAGAATCTAGTCAGAATGCAATTACGCAGCCAGCTGAAACCCCCCCAACCGTACATTCCTACTTAGAAGATGAATTAGAATTGTCTAATGTCAGATCTAATCAGATCTCACACATTACTGGAATATCACGTGGCCACCAGCCTGTGGTATGAGTCATCAAATCTACACAGTAAGATAATACATATGAAGGTCACATCATGATCTGACACGATACTGCATGTCAAGCCTACCTGCCAATCCTTCCATCTGCCCAGCTATGTGTCTGATCATCCATCCATCCATCCATCCATCCATCATTGCATCTGCCAATCTATCCATCCTTCTAGCCATCTAACCAACTAGCAGTCCTACCGACTGTCTGCCTATCCTTGCATGTTCTTTGATCCATCTAACTGTCTGACCATCTAACTATGTATCCATCCATCTATCTGTCTATCCTTCAATCTGCCTGTCTTTCAGTCTGTCTGATAATCTAACCATCTGTTGGTCCATATGACTATCTCTCCATCCTTCCTTGTGGCTGTCCATCTATCGAACTGATTAACTATCTAATTATTTATATGTCTGTCTGACTGTCCAACCATCTATCTGTCCATCCCTCCATCTGACTGTCTGTCCATCTATCCTTGAGTCTGTACATCTATCCATCTGATTGTCTAACCATCTAACAACCTCTCAATCAGTCCGTTTATCTGTCTGTCTGACCATCTAGCTATCTATCTGTTTATGTATCCTCTATCCTTACATCTGCTCATCTATGTGTCTGTCTTTCTGTCCATCTATGTATCATTCTACTTGCTTGTCTATCAATCTGTCTGATAATCTAACCATCCATCGGTCCATATGACTGTATGATTGTCTAACCGTTTAAGTATCTATCTATCCATCTATCTATCTGTTTGGCTGACTGTCCAACCAACTATCTGTCTATCTTTCCATCTGCCTGTCTGTCTGACCATGTAACCATCTATCTGTCCGTCTATGCATCTGTTTGGCTGTCAAACCATCTAAACATCTATCCCTCCATCTGACTGTCCATCTGTGCCTGCATCTGTAAGTCTATCCATCTGATGGTCTAACCAACTATGCTTCAATCTATCTGTCTATCCTTCCATCTGTCTGATCATCAAAACATATATTGGTCTATATGACTGTGTCTATCCTTGCAGCTGTCTATCTATTTTGTTCTGATTGTCTAACCATCTAATCATCTATCTGTCTCTCTGACCATCTATATGTCCATCTATCCTTCTATTTGCCTGAACATATAGCCATCTATCCATTTGACCATCTGTCCATCCACTGTTATTTTGTTATAAGCATTATAATTACAATATGAGCATATTTTACAGTTTGTACAGAATCTATCCTGTACAGCATGGCCAGACCTTAGCATATCGAGAGTACATTTGTGTCATCCACTTCTCTGGTCATGTTTACTGCTTCCCTCTCTGTCCGTCTCTCTCCTTCTCTCTGTGTCCTGTTGTTGAATCCACTCAGTGGTTTATGTATTGCTCTATCTGATGCTGTTCGGCTTGCTTCACTGATTCCCATCATCACCCGGGTTCCTTTCCCTCGGCCCCCACCCTAATGAGAAACTGATAAAATTAAATCACAAGCTTCACTGCTCTCTACAACAGGTGTTGCATCTTTCCATCCTCCCTCTCCACGTTGCTTGCTCGCTGGAGGTGAAGAGAGTGAGAAATGGCTCCTCTGATGTTAATGCTTTCTGTCTACCAAATACAGAGCAGAAGAAATGTGACACACTCCAAGTACAGGACTCGTCCGAAAGCTAAATAAAAATTAATAACGGGTGACTGCCCTGTGAGTGGCTAACTGCTCAGCACCAATATCCCACTTAATTAACTGTTTGTTCAGAGTCGCATGTACCCGAAAGGCATGTTATCATATTCAGATTACAAAGATAATATAAGTATGAGCAGAACGCTGAGACTTTCCTCTTTACAGAAATGTAGAGGGTCAATATAAAAGAAGCCTCAATATAAAGAAGGCACTATAAATCTTACGGTGCATAAATGGTTGCATTATTAAAATAAGTGCATTGCATTAGGTAACATTAGGTACTAAAGCATCCGACTGATATGAAGTCAGAGCAAAACAGGCTATTTACACAGAAGGTCAATAATGTAATAATTATATATAATAGCACACTCTTATATAACCACGATCCACAACAATACAAAATTATAGGATTCTTTTTTGAAAATTTAGCTACTCCAAAGTTAATTACTTTCCAATGACAGCATGTCCCAAAGTTTTTTATTCCTCTTACACCACAAGAAATATTTTACTTCTTAAAGAATGAAACATGTTTTATCCATTTATAGCTACATTTAATGTTGTGAAAAGACAGCAAAACAAGTTAGTTCCTGATATTTATGTTATAGCAGCTATAAACAGTCATTCTCTGTCCTGAAAACTTTCCCTTATCAAAAAACTTAAACTCAAACTAAAATTTGTTTAAGAATTAAGAATTAAAATAATTTCAGATTTAGCGCCGACAATGGAGACTCCTTCCATAACCGTTGCCTCACAGAAAACTACATACTTTTTTTTTTAATTAAAAAATAAATAAAATATATTTATGTGGAGTGTCTGACATATGGCATAGTAGAAATCCCTGTGTAAGCTGTAACTATAAAAACTCTAACATATTAGAACTACTGTATTAATATTAACCCTTGATTTGTCTTACATTCTGAACTACTGTCCAATCAGAATCAAGAACTCAATAGCAATTTTTTAAAATCATTTTTACAATCATATCTAATAGACCTATGCATACAGTACTTTTAAGAGAACTACGAATAAAGACTTAGTTTTATGACAATCATGGAAAAAAAATCTGACTTCAAAAATCTGGTTCAACTGGACAAAAAAATGCTCATGCATAAGATGCGTAACACAGTGAAAGCGTGAAAGTCTAACAGACAGTGGCCATTAAATGTTCACCGCTTTACAATGTTTTCTCTATTCCAGCAGAGAAACCACTAACTGCATCTCCTGCTGTTTGTGAACTAGTTAGGTCCATCTTCAGGCCATGGAAATGTTGGACAAATACACACGAACCTATATGACGACTTCAGAGAGGAACTCAAAGTACACAGCTTTCAACTTTGTGGTTTGTCGGTTGGAAGGACTGAAAAGAGAAGCTGTTTTTTTGTCCCCGTCATGAAGTGAAGACTGTTTATTGTAGCAGGTCAGACAAACAGTTTGAATCAAAGCACACTGACTATTGAAAGTCAATGACACACAGCGGGACCGTCTCAGCCGCCCATATAAACTGTTCATACTGGCACACCTTTAGAGCTTTCAGAGCTTGTGAATATTTTTTTTGTGACCTCATTACCTATATTAGTACTGTATATTGTAACTCTAATATTATAACCATGTGAAATGACATCATTTCTCTTAGCCTCCCTCTTTCATGATGGCAACTATCAAGTTTGTAATTAATTTTAACTTATACCTGTCATCTGGCTGAATACAATTAACCTACGATCAGTCATAGCTTTGATATAAAGCATTTACAGTGGCTTGCCCCCAAGGAATTTATCAGATTTGTCTGAATACCAAATGATAAATACACATATTCTTCCTGTGAGTATTTTTATTGCAAACGTACATTCTCTTACAGTGAATTTTCAAAGTCAAAATTAATTACTGGTCAGCAAATACTTAAAAAAAAATCACAAACTGAAAAATGCTGCTTGCATAAGTATTCATCCCAATTCTGGAAGCTTCAAATGAAAGATATAGTCTTAATGAGGACACAATTGACTTATAATTGAGGTGTAAAATTATAAGCGGTTGGACATCCCATTAAGCACTGTCGGATCAATAATAAGGAAGTGGAAGCTGCATCACACCACCCAAGCACTACCTAGACAAAGCCGTCCCTCAAGGCCATCCCAGAGCAAAAACGAGACAGAGACTGGTGAAGGAAAGCTACAGTGAGGCCTACAGTCCCTCTGAAGGAGTTAAAAAGAGAACAGTGGCTGAGACGGGAGCAAAGGTGCAACAGAGAACCATTTCATGAGTTCTGCATAATTGAGGAGCTTATAGGAGGGTATTGGGATATGGTTGGTGGAGGTAATGAAAATTTAACTGGGAGAGAGAGAGAGTTCTACCATTTAACTTTCAACCTTCAGGTTTGAAGAAAAAGACCCTTAAATGCTGAGTTCCCATTTCCCCCGATTTATTTTTTCCCAGCAGAACAAACCACTCCACTGCACAGCACTCGTGCATCTTTCTCAATCCATTCATTTTTGCCTGTTGGTGTCGTTCCACAAGCTCATTTAAAGCCTTACATAAAAGTAAAGCTTTAAAGCTTTTACGATACAACCCCCCTTCTCGCTGCATTCACTTCTCATTTGTTCAGTTTGATCATAACATCAGTCGTCCTCTCACTTCTGTGGCATTATCGCTCTTCGTATTTATTATGATAACAGCAATTACGATAAATCATGAGAGCGTCGCAGGAACGTCTGTAAACAAGAATGCTTCCCCGCTCTGGATTTGATTCTCCGCAGAGACAGAAATGCCTTTTAATGGCCTCGCTCGTTGTTAATGACATGCTGGTGTGTCTTCAACACACCATTGCGCAGATATTGAAGCCATTCGTTTCGGAAATAGGGCGCATGCGTGGAGATTACTTTATCCAAACGGCGTCCTCGTCTGACGGGACTTTTTCTGTCCTAAAGCATCAGGCCATAATGCCACATTGTGTTATAGCAGTTTGTTTTGATGGCATTTATTTATTTATTTATTTATTTATTTATTTTTCATGAGTGCACTTGTGTTTATTCAAGTCTGATTTCATTAAAATGTCATGGACTTTATTTCCCTGTTCTCTGACAACTGCTATGGATCTCAGGAGTCATGACACGGCATGCTAACCAGATATACTGCAGAAATAGCTTTTGAAAATTGTTGTTGTTGTTGTTTTTTAATCTGACAGGTGCAGCAGTATTAGCCCATTTAATATTATAACAGATGGCTGCTTCCTGTTTACTTCCTGGTTTCTTGACCTTACAAAATTGTAGTTCTCTGTGTATACATTCTTATGAATTCAGATGAGTAAAGGCAACATGGTTGGATTTCATGTGATTTCATATTCACTCAGGTTGTAAGAAAGGGTACAAATATTAACCCCGCCCTTAAACTTAACCTTTGTAACCTCTCATATGTATTAAACTGTTGTTCATTTCTAATACAGTCTGAGCCATTAATGAGTACTTACTTTCCAGATTCCTTGTATGCTCTGCCATTGCTTCCAGGTGCTAGTCTATATTTTTCATATTTGTTTTTGAAAATCCAAATAAACTAAGACAGAGCAGCCACACCCCCAAAACTCATGCACGCCCCCTGTCTAGGTTTGACAACTAAATGTTTACAAATGTGTTTGAACAGTGTACCAATTCAATCATGGGCATGTTTTCTTGACAGAAGAGTGCATCAAATTAATATTATTTTATTAGCCTACGTGATACACGATTTATGAAATTGATTAAGTGTCTGTTGGCTGCATTTAAATTATGTGCACATTCAACTGCTGGTGCACGATATAAAAAATAATAATTTTTTCATCAACTTCAGCTACAACTATCAATATCATATACAGCAGATTTCTATTTGCCTACTTCAAATTCATTGTTAAAAAAAAAGATTTTCTGCATTTTGAGTCATCGATATATTAGTCTTCTTTCATTTTTGCCATCTTTTCATTTGTATATGATTGCATTTGTTTTTGATTGTCTCTTCCTTTCATGCTACATAGTATTTAGGTTGATAGCAAAGTGATACAATTTTTTCAAACTTATTATTATTACTATTATTTTTTTTTCTTAAGTCTATTCCAGAAAAATCTGTCAACCTCAGAGGTGTAAACTGGATACAACTTTAATAATATGAACAGAGAGCCCAGAGAATGTGCCTGTATAGCCCGACTCTGAATACAAGTAACTTTTCCCATGTAGGGCGAGAGGCGGAGATTTCTAACATGGTGACATGATTGACAGGCAATAAAACACACCTCCTTTTCCTGATTATTAATGGATTCATTAATTTTTTTTTCCAATTTACAGAACCCAAGGCTCTTGCAGGAGTGCGGTTTTAACCTTAAGCAGATATTGTAATGACACATTGGTGATATTAGCAATACAAATATGGCTTTGTACTCATTTCTATACTGGGCAGGTTCACAATCACAAGGTAAAATTTAAATTGTAGACTTAGCACTAGATTGGTTCTAACATCTCACATAAAGGTGTCCCAAACCACTGAATTTGTGTCACTAGCAACAGAACTGTGCTTTGCCTCTAATGCTTAAACATAAAGGTTCATGATGTTGATTCAATTCCTTTCATTTCTCTCACTTGCTCCGTCTCCCTCCTCAGCAGTACTCTGCCTCTGTAGTCCTATTGATCTCCTTGAGCGAGACCACTAAAGGTTAATGTTGTGTATATTGATTTAAATGAACACTTACTTAAGATCATGAAGTCTTCACTTACCATCTTGCACACAGACATGTACACACGCCTGGGGATAAAATCATTCTGTAGGAGTTGATAAAGGCAGTCACGTTGAACACTAAAGTTTCTTGAAATTTGCCCCAGGTTTACCATTTAATCCTTCTGCTAGGCTACAGATCATAAGATTCACTCCTTACAGGTGAAGACAACTGGAGAAGGAGAATTTTTTCCTCTAATACAACCTGTTCAAGTAACTAGATCCTTCTCAATCTTAACAGCAGCTGTAAAATACCATGAATTTTCACATTTAAGTCAGAAATATTTCACTAATCTTGGCCTATTTCACTATTTGGCTTTTTTTCACAACTGCTTTTTGTTGTAAAAAAAAAAACTTATTATAGCATAATCTCATTAGTTCAAATAAGTCACTCATTATTTCCACTTATTACTGCATTATTATGACAACATTTTAACTGAATTGTCATAGCAGGCTCCACCCCCCCCCATTTAGATGTGGCCAATTCCCACCCACCAGACAGGCCTCTCCTATGACAACCAGGAAGGGCGAAGGTCATCACATGCTTCCTCTGAGGCATGTAACGCTAGCAAACTCATCATCTCGAACTTCTGCTTATGCAATGTCAGGGGACAGCGTAACACACTCTGAGGAAAACGCTATCCGCCCACTTCCGTATGCATGAGCTCACAGACGCCCATGATTGTCTAGCGTTGCTGTAATTGACAGGAGAGGGAGAGTATGCCACGCCCCCCTCCTTGAGAGCATGGCCAATTTTGTTCTCTTCAACTCCCAGCCACGGATGGCTGTGGTATCATCAGGATTCGAACAAGCGATCTCTGAGTTTGTTTGATTTTGACATACCCGATTGAATACATGTAAATCAAATACCAAATATGTTTTTCCTGATTGTCCCATCTCTAAAACGCATGACTTGTCTGTAATTTGGTTGCATTTAATCCACTAGTAAATACAGTACATAGTACAGACTTGAGAGCAACAGCAATACTGAACATGGCTACCGTCATGCTAATTCAGCTACTCTGAAGCAGAGTTTGAGAGAAAGAGAAAGAATGGGGAAAAGGATGAGCTGGATGAGTGACTATTTGGCAGCAGGACGCTGTAGTGTTTGCCAACTCTGCCAGCGGCCTGTGACAGAAGGAGTTCATTTCACTTTCCTCAGCTCCTCTTCCAGCACCCAATGGCACGGACGAGAGCAGTGAGAGATAATTACTGTGCCCTCTGGCAAAGACTGAGAGAAAAAGAGGTGCTGACATTTGCCTTTAACACATTTGTAGCAGAATCTCACTAATCTGAGCCATAAAAGTACTAAAAGGCCAATCGTTTGCCATCATTGACACAACGTTGTTGTGAAATATCAACTTTTTATGGCCAAGTGACTCATACATCTTTTAAATCTCACAATGCGTCATGGGAAGTGTAGTCGGTGAAGCAAGATGGCAGCTACGGACAGATGCAGCTCGAGCTGTTGGAGTTTAGACAAGTGTTTTCAGGCAGAAAATACAGGATGGATAATACTAAGATGTCACAAAGCAAAGACAGCTTAACTATCTCAACATCAAGAATTATTTATCATTTTAAGTAGTGAGAATTTAATCACTACATACAATAACCATATTTACATATGTTGCATAATCACAGCATGTTAATGCACCAAACAATAAAGACAGCTAGATGTACTACTGACTAGTGAGCTAGTAAATGCTAACCTGCTAGCATTGAGAAACTGACCAACTGTGGCATCAGGAATCAAGAACAAACCGAGTGCTGAGGGTTCAGTACAAAGACGATCTGTTCACCTTTAAGAATAGCTTGTGTTTTGTCTAGCTAGCTAAACTAAAGCCAGCTGTAGCACCAGGAAATCATATACAAGCTTTTTCTGATTTTACAGGGTGACTATATGAGCTTATAGCGTGTATATGAAAGAGGAACAAGTTAGCAAGGGAACTTAAGCTAGCTAGCAAACTAATACACAACATGGAACACAAAACTTAAAGTACTGGTTAATTTTATTTTGATGTTCTTGCTAACAACTTGGTGTAATATTGTTGTTTTCCTGTAAATGTCTGGCAAATTAATAATAATAATAATAATAATAATAATAATAATAATAATAATAATAATAA
>JAOTRR010000035.1:3553645-3566289 GCA_028570945.1 Gogo arcuatus
ACTGTTCTCTTGCTGCCTAATATATCCCACCCACTGCCAGGTGCCACTGTAACAATATAATCAATGTAATCCACTTCACCTCTCAGTGGTCATAATGTTATGGCTGATTGGTGTATAATTACAGTATAATTTTAGTCACAACGAGCCTTTCTTTTCAATTTACCAACATATCTGAGGAAAATGTTGATATTTCTGATAGATTTGTCTTGCCTTTTTTTGCAGTCTCTACACTTTCTTCTACACATTTACAATGACCTTACAGCCATGTGCTAGCTACATCAACCACAAAGGTGATTTCTGTCAATATGGTGGAATCCATGGACATTAGGTTAGCAGTGGAACTAAAGTGTAATTTTAGTCATATGGAGTCTTTTCTTAGTAATATATGAACATATCTGTGGAAAATGTTGATGTTTCTGATGTGTTTGTAAAAACTGTACCATTTCTACACCTTTACATTGTGTGTATATATATAAAAAAAACACTTTACTGCCGTCTGCTAGCTAATTCAGTCACACTGATGTGACTTATGTTCCTAAATATGGTGGAAGCCACTGAAGTTGAACTAGCAGCCAATGCTATTAGTAATTATGGTGTAATCTTAGATATATACAAACTCTTTTGCTTAGACATTTGCCAACATACTGTCTATGAGGAAAATGTTGATATTCCTGACACGTTTTTACTGTCTCTACACCTTTAGATACTGATGTTGAGTTAGCAGTCAATGTTACATGTTATTCCAATATAATTTTAGTTATTAACAGTATACAGTCTTTTTTGTGGTTTATCAACATTTGAGGGAAATATTGATATTCCTGACAGATTTCTCTTGTTTTTACAGTCTCTACACCTTTATATTGTTTATATAAAAACATACAGCCAGGCGCTAGCAAGATCAAGGCTAAATCATGGCTAAATCATTAGCCTCAGTGATTAGCTAGCTTCCATATTTTGACATACATACAAATTTCAGGAGTTCTGTTTGAACAGATCAAATTTCAGAAACACTGACTCACTCTGACACGAGATATTTCAGATGAACAATTGCAATGTCTGACTGAATCGTGGCTATTATCAGGGTCGTACAAGTCGTGCTGTGAACAGGATGCTGTTTCTATAAAGGCACACATATATATTACCCTCTCTCTAATCACTTTAAGAGCCATGAGGCAAAAAGTCTGACATGGGAAGGGGGAAGAAATAGAAGAGCGAGACACATCATCTGCGGTGAAAGGATGCTAATTGCAGATTGATTTGAAGGAGCGACGGGCCTATCTGCAATGCCGTGAAGTGTGTGGCTGGCACTCGTCTCTCTCTCTCCGTCTCTGATTAAGCATTGTGTGTGCTGTTTATTTAGCTCAACCACAGGCTAAATTTCAGGTTAAGTGAGTGAGGAGGTTGGCTGTTGAGGAAAAGGGTCCCTCTCGTTTCACCATCTGAAACGAGGATGATTTAGAGGCGCAGACAGATGTTCTTGATGTACACAAGCTTGGAAAAGAGAGCGAACTGATTGCGGTGTGGCATGGATTAGCTTTATGACAATCATCGTTTCATAATCTTGTGGAAAATTGTGGGGATTCTGAAGTGATGTAGGAATCGTGTGCCTGTAAGTGCACTGGGATCAGTTCTGTTACACAAGCTGATGCAAGGTCTCCAATGCTCTGAACACCAAAGCTAATGTCTCATCATGGAATGATACTTGATTTTTTTTGCCACATATAAACTATATAGATAGATTCTTTTGTTATAAGAAAACATCAATCCTTCACAAGGTTGAGTTCAGCAAAGAATAAATGTACACAATTTCCACTTAAAAATATAGACTTGTTTGGTGTCTGATGATCTGAAATGAGTCTAAAGTAATGGTAGTCTATCTCACTCAAAATATAGTCAATAAATATCTGCCTCAGTGTCTTGCTGATATGATTTAGGACACACTATGATTGTTGTAATTTATGAACATGAACAAAACTTCTCCAAGTCACTGAACACTGTAATATAATCAGGGAAGCTCTACTGTACAGAGTTACTGAGGTGACATGGTGGATATTTATTTATTCTCATAATATGATGTGGCCACAAATTAATATACTGAAGCACAGAGTTAAGTTTCTTGTGGGTACAATTTCATATATAAAGAAGAGTTAATTTTCTCTCAATCCATTTCATGGCCATGATCACAATTTATTTCAAAAGAGTGACACTCAGAGAAATCAATTTAATTAGACCACTGTGGCCACGAGAACTTAAGCATGGAGATTATTGATAATATTACATTTTACATCAATCGTGGAATGTGCATAAAAACATACTGGAGTCACTGGTGTTGGATATACCATTAGCCCGCATCGCCTTAAGCAAATGTATCCATTATTTTGTGGCCTCAAAAATATTAACTTCTGGTCTCAATATATTAATTCCTAGCCATGTCTAATTATAAACCACCATGACACCCAAAGGCTCTGTAATATTGTACAAATGGAATTTTCTCCTAACACAATCTGGTTTTGTTAAGCCTTATAAGCCTTTCCTCCCAAAGTTTGAAGGCACAAGTCACATGATGTGGATGATACAAAGGTTCCACTTGATCTTAAATTTGTAAATGTGGACTGCTGATTTCCAAAACTGTTTATTTAAAAATAGTTTCAAGACAGTTTGTGAAGAATTGAGCATGGGTGAGATAGATTATTGGTAGCTACAGTACCAGTGTACCACTAAAGAAAAAAAAGGGTCTTGACTAATAGACTACATTAATGGGGTAAAAATGGGGGGTAGAGTTTTCACTAAACTATAAATTTTTTAAAAAAATGTATAGCCATAAAAGGAAGTGATGGAATATTGAGTAGAAATCGGCAATAGCCAATGAAATTGAGCTGACCAGGAAGCAGATGTTGCGTACTTATGTAGATCGGCATCTCCATGGTAGTGGAAGTAAAAATGACTACATTGATCACAATGATCACAGGTTTCACTCTCCTCTCCACCTGTGTACAAATAACAGCGCTTGTAGCAGTAGTCTACACTAGCTCACCTGTCGCTTGTACTGCAAAACGTATAAGCCACTACGGAGCCCCAGAGGGGACATGGTTGCAAAAAATGATGTACGTTTTGAGGGATCTCATGGGATTTTGCAAAGTTTCTGCAAAACTACCTTTTTTTTTAAAAACCATGTCCCTTCCAGGTCTCCGTACTTCTCAGTCATGACTTTATAGACTTTTTTTCCCCTTCATACCTTGTTTTTCAGTGCAAAACCATGCAAAACAGCACACACAACTGCAACCAGCTGATGACACCAGTCCATCTCCATGTTTGTTTTGCTCCGAAGTGACGTTTGATCACTCAAGTTCCTATGAGATCCGAAGTCAATGGAATTGCCACTCTGAAATCGTTTTAGTATAATCATCTGGCGTGCGTTCTTACGAGTAAAATAATAAAAATCTGTTAAATCTGTCCTTATGTCTATGGTCTACAACATTTTAAAAATCTGTTAAGATTTGAAAATCCTCCAGTGTGCACCAGGCATAAGATTCCTGATGATATTGATGAGCACAGGACAGTCTTTATGATTACAAAAGCAGCTCTCAGGGACAAATCTACAGTATGCAGGTGAGATTATCCACTTGGGCATGAACTGTTTTTGGGAAGTGCAAATCATAAAGAATCTTATTGCTGTGAGCTTACACCATAATGTACCAAAAACATGATATCAGCTTCTACAGTTTTTATACAGTGAATTTATTATACCCTTACAGCCCTAGTTTCCATCTACTACTCTTGTGCTGAATATTCTGAAGAAGGGCAATAAGATGACGTTGTCCAAAAAAAAAACAAGCGCCAGCCAAAAGACAGTTATGGAGAGACTGGAACACACACTAGTTGTCATCATTTACTCAAAAAATAGGTTTCTTCCATTTATCCAGGCCCCGACTTTGACACCTCAGACAAATGAATACATTTGTGTTGGTCCAGTGGTATGTCCAGGATAAGGTTCTATTCTAGTGACCAGAAGGTTGAGAGTTTAAATCCCATGAATGTCAGACCATGATATTCTCTTGATCAAGCCAACTAACTCTATGCTTGGACAGGATCATGTTTCACTTGTACACTACTTATAGGTAGTATTTAAGCATCTGCCAGTTGAATAAAGGATAATATTTTGGGGTTTGCACAAATTCTTCTTAAAGATTCACGTAAAAGGAGACCATACAGATACAGACCTGCACATGCTGTGTGTTATTTACTATACTGCTATAACGTGGCAGTATGACTTTATCACATTTATAAAGCAGAGGACGAACAGGAGACGACATGGGGCGTTAGAAACAAATGGAGGAAGAGAGAAAAGCGCTCTGCGGGGAATAAACCGGGCGTCTTGATGACTTTGTCAGGAGACCATGAGCAAGAGAGTGAGCTCGTCAGGGCCAGAAATGAGCTGCCATTTTAATCCAGCATGTCACGTCACACTCGGCTGTGTGTCTCTTGAAATTCGCAGCTGAAAACAAGTGCAGCCAAGACCGCAAAGGTCATAATCCGCTGGTATAAGCATTGCGCTGACACACAAGAACAAATTTGCCACTTCATCTTGCTCTCTCCTTTTGTTCTAAATGAGTTAATGCTTCGTGGCAGCTGGCATCAGCAACCATGGATTGTGTTCTACTGGTGGGAACCCAAAAGGAATTTGTGGCCAACTAATCAAGGGCCAAGTGGTAAGGAATACAATGAAAGACACATCAAGGAAAAAGAAGCGGACAGTTCCTTGTGCCGTATGTGGGAAAGCACGCTTATGAGTTTCTCATATATGCTTCAGAATGAGTTTCGTTACAGGACATTAAAGAAATTAACTTTCTAGAGCAAATCTCATTTATCTTGTTGTGTGGTCCTTTTTAATGTTATGCCTTTAAAAAACGTAAATGTATGCAATGTCGTTAGCCGTCCTGTTTTAAGACGTCGTCAGCGTAAACCTCCCAAGTCACTGTAGCACAAGAGAGAGAAAGTTCATGTAGTTGACATCGTAACAATGCTTTTGCTAGAAAACTGGAAAAATATGGATGCTGAACCTAAACTTTAATGATTAAGGTTTCAGATTTTGCTAACTAACATCTAACTATTTACATGTAAGTGTCTTAAACAATGTAAAGGCAGAGCAGCAAATAAAATGATACCAACACAATGAGAATATGAAAAGACTCAGTTTTGTTGAAAGTACACTTTGCTAACTAAACTTTAACGGCTTCCGCCATATTGAATACCTTAAAACTCAGCTTTTTGCATTACAACTCATGAATTTGGAGCTAATAGAAAATTTTAGCTTATGATGGTATGAATATCAAAATAGATGAACCATGTAGAATCTTTGCATTAAGCAAATAATAACCTCATCATGTACCAGCTGTCATATAGACAGAAGTTAAAGTACAGAAGCCTTTTACCTTTGCCATTACTACTAGCTTGCTAACTACAGTACTTAGCTGGCATGTTAGCTAGCTATCTTCTAGCAATGAAGTCCAATTAGCTGTCCTGTACATATGGACGTTTTGGAGTAATAGAATCTAATTAGAAAGGAGAAATATTTTTAAAAATATATATACAAGATGTAAAATAAGCATTGCTCTGGTTACATTTATAAACCACTTCATTCATCATGTTTTGCTGGTTTAAAAAGGAACCTGCATCAGGTTCCAAATGTCTTGGAGATATTTGTTGCTTCTGATGTTGATTCAATCGATTCAGCCTCTAACAAATTTATCTTACAATCTTCCCCTTAAATGTAAGGACATAGACACAGCAGAACAAGACAAAAATATCAGGAATGCCAACATTTTCCTCAGACATGTTGGTAAATTGCTAAGAATAAACGTAGTATGTCTAGAATTACACTGCAATTACACTTAGCATTGACCACTAACTGAACCACCATGGGTTCCGCCATATTGAGAAACGTCAACATTGCATTATAGCACATGAATTCAGAGCTTTTTGAAAGTTTTGAGACCCACAAGATTAGGTTGGTCATATGGAATCTTCTCATTTTGTTTGCTACATTTGAATGCTGGTCAATTTTGGCAATGCCTGGTGGGTAATTCCTGCTCCTTAGGTTGACTCAGTCCCTCCAGCCACCCGTGAGCGGTTGAACCCCCACCACATCATCATCTCAAGTGAAGTGAAGAAGGGAAGTCGGTAAGGGCGTGTGGAAGCTACATTATAGAATGACGCACATGATTTTAGGAATTAAAGGATGAATTGAAACAGCACTGCATCATTTGTTTCTATTTCACTCCATTCACACAAGCCATCATGACTACATTTAGCCTTTAATTCACACTCAAAAGTTCTCAAACACATGACAAGATCCTAATAGACAACTCATGGCTTAATAGATGATTGTGCTCTACAACACAGAAGTTTGCTGTCATAAAGCGAGTTTTATTAAAGAGTTTCATTGACTGTCGTTATGCCCTACAGTGAGCGCTGTACAGACCCCTGATGAGTAGATTGTCTTTTCTCAGCAGGATGTCGCGTTTCTCACCAAAAGGCAGTAATTGAAACCATTACCTCATCCATTTGGTTATTCATGTTGGCTAATGGGATGAACAGAAAGTCTGGAGTCTCATTTTTGCTCCTCTCTCTCTCTCTCTCTCTCTCTGTGTCTGTCTGTCTGGTATTGTTTGTCAGCTGAAGATTACTTTAACATCCCTAATGTAAAGAAATAGATATTAACTTTCTATGGCATGTGACATCCTTCTGAGCAATCCTTCAAAGGCAAAAACTTCTTCTGCCAAATATCGAGTTCTCTCATAAACTGCAGCCATGCTGATGCAAAATGACTTGCATCAGCATCGGTATTACACCATCAGTGTCCATTAAGGCAGTGCCTAACGATGATGCGATTGTATTAAAAGCTTTGACAAAGACGAGTCCTTTAAAAAGTAGGAGTCTTTTTCAAAGTAGGAGGCAGACAGTCCCCACTTTGCTTGCAGGAGCTGCTAATGCTCTTACACAATCGTTTATTTGGCCTAGCTATTCATTTCTGTAGGTCGTGATGCCTCTCTAAAAGCTCGTCAGAAAGCCTGTGGGCGTTTGAGATTGAAGAAAAATAACTCAATAACTAACTTTGCTGAATGGAGAAGGCTGAAAAGTTAATCCAACTCATGACCCAGTGAATAATCCTTTTTTGCCTTTTAAACCAACTATATTTAAAACACCTAGGCCTTGTAGGCAGACTTGTGTAACCACAGCTGATCAGTAAAATGCCAAATGAAACATTCTGTGGAGATGTTTATTAAATAAAACAACCCAGTCCAGCACATTTGTAGCAAAATAAGTTTTGTCACATTTTGTGTGATTAAAAAATCAGGATATACCACATCATAGACTAATAAACACTTTATTAAATCTAATTAAACTGCAAGCCAGTGCAGGTTTATGGACGGATGCTAGTCTACCCATGATAAAATCATTCTGTTCAGCTGAATCTCATCAATGCCTGTATTCAGGGTTGAAGCACACCCTTATAGTGAGGATTTAATACTGAAATTTCACACATCTGTATTCAGACCTTGGATGCAACTCCAGACTTGAGGACTAATCTGAAGTTACGCAAGAATTGTTATATGTGGGGCGGAGTTACATGCGATTCTGATCTTGGCCTTAAGCCCATTTCTTGTGCAATACCATCTGGAGTGAGATGCAGTAACGCCTAGCATCACTGTCTGACAATTTGATGTAACCACAATAATAATAATAATAATATGCGCTGGATCAAGTGCTATTTTATGAGCTGCCAAGTAATGAGGGGGGAAGCCATTATTTTGAAGAAAATAAACACATTGCCAGTGAATAATGTAACAATTTGTGCAACAATATATTTTGAACATATATTTATTAGATTTTATTTTCAATGCATATAATCTTCTCATTTTTAGATCATTATGTTATTCCTTTTTTTCATGTTTAAACTGTTTCTTGCTTTTGTTACAGCATATTAGATTTGAAACCAAAGAAAAAAGTGATCATCATCTTTGGTCCACATTTACTCATTTACTATCCTTAGTTTTTCTGAACTTAAAAGCAATCATTGGCCACCTTGACATATCGAATACATGCAGGTGATTTGGATAATCTGAACGGTGGACCCATTAATCATCTTGAACTTGTGCATAACCTGACTCTGAATACCTGTAACTCTCCCTATGTAAATACTGAGAAAATATTCAGACTCAAGTCAACAACTTTGAATTCACCACAAAGTTAGCTTGATGTTGAGCCTAATTGCTGGAAACAATTATATTGGCTAAGAAATAACTTCTATTTATGTAATACTAGTAACACATATCACAATTACAGTTCAGTTAAATGCTGTATTGCTGCACTGTCTGTGATAGTCAGCACTGTTTAAATATAAAAGACAAACAGAGGCCATTTAACATTTCGTCTATTTAGTCTCTATGACCTAAAAACAAAACTGCAAACAGCAAATTTCTCTAAGAAATATTTCCACTGGGAATCACATCTCTAAATACATACAGTGTTCATAGTACACAGAAGGTTAGTGAAGGTGAAGCTCACCAATTTCCAAATGTGAGAATGTTGAGTAGAAATGGCTATGTTAATGTTTCATTACAAAACCATCCCCAGACTACATGTACACTGGCCATGTCATCTTTCGTTCACAGTGTCACTGGCCAGAACATCTGGTGAGACAATATACTGGTTTCTTATATTGCTTGGTCTGGAAATACTGTATGCCATAAAGCTGCTTCCCAGAATCCTGTTCCTTTAGTATCCTTGCACAGTAAATTTTAGTATTTTAGTCCACTCCTTCTATAACACACCATGGTTGGATCCAAAACACTAATATATGCAAAAAGAGCTGAAATGTGTATGAATGTGTTACCTTGTAATTATAAGCCATTTTGGGTTTTTCAGCAGGGTGGGGATATATCTCACACACTCACACTGACTGACAAACTGTGGGCAGGCTGCCTGTATTTACTGCAAAGCTACAACAATTCATACCACACTGCCACACAATTATACATAATTACTGGAATTAGCACGGGTGACAGTGGCGTTGGTGAACAGAAAAGACTAAAGCTAAAGAAAATTAATGATCTTGTAATGAGGAAAATGTCCATATAGTTCAATAAAGTTCAAACCATTAACACTAGACTGTTACAGCACTGTTAAATTCTTGATTCAAATGTTATCTTAGCACCAAGCTAACAACAGTGCACTCTCACACTATTTTGTTACTTACAGTAATTCTAGCTTAATGTACAGACAAATGAGGCCAGTAACACACATCTATTGAACACGTTCTTTATTTTTTATATGTTACAGTTTTACAGTAAATCTTTTTACTAACACTTTTTATGGCTCATAACTCATTACAGCTAATGTCAGCTTAGCAGAAATGGGATTTGGGATATTCAGTGTTATGTTCGCACCAAGATAATAATAGCATGCCATCTCATACTAACGTAACGTACAGACAAATGGTTAGATGTTTATTTGTATAGTACAGTTTTAAAATGAGTCTTTCAGAAAGCGTTCAACCTGCTCTGTTAGCACTATTAGCTTGTTATCTCTTGTGTTTTAGCTGTACTGAGAACGTAGGCTGATTTGCTTACGCTTAGCTGATTTATTACCAGGACAACTATAATACAGTAATATATAAAATCATAGCATCTATGCTTGACAGCCAAAATACAAACTCACATATTTGAAAACATGTATAATCTCAACGTCAGACATTACAAAGCAAACCACTAAAGCTGGTCTCAAACACATGTTAACTTCTGGCTAACATTTAACAAACCTGGAACACTCGGAAGAAAGTTGCTAACCATAAATTCTTCATTTTTGCCATTCTCTAAAGCCCCAATCAGCAAGCACTATAAACACCGGTCTGCTTTTCAGTCCTTCAACAACACAAGCTCGCCAACAGCAACAAAGTAGCAAATAAAACTTTTAATGGGTAAGCTTAACACGCTCTCTATTAGCAAGCCAAGAGCTAGCGCTGGCACCGTTTTCGGAAGTTTCTGATCGAAATGACCTCAACTGCACCAGCGTGAATTCCGCAACCGGTACAGCTCCCTCCAAATCGACTGCCATTAAATATTCCCTCATACCCTCAGTCCAAATGGACCTAGTGAACCCTCTGGGCTAATGCTACATGCTAATACCCACTCGTGGTTTTGGGAGCACACTCAAGTGTTACACACTTGTTTCTCCCTCCTTCGTTCGGACGCTGGGTTCGGCCAAACCGCCATGAGGTCAGTCCAAACAATCCTGTTTGCTTAGTTACCGTGTCAGCTAGCGCTGTTTGGGAGAGTCACTCATTCCCTTTGGTGGGAGCATGCTGGGAAAATGACAGTCTGTGGGGAGGTCACGGTCCAAGGTGTTGGATAAATACAAATGCATGTGTACATTTCCATTTCTAAATATCCCTCCCCCTAATTTTACAGTCATTATGGAGTGGAATAGCCTGACCACATTATGATGATCTAATCAGCGAAACTATATTTAGCATTGCACCATTATTGTTAATGTCATATTAAAAGTATCATAATCATTATCCATATCACTCTTGTACTAATGAAAATGATAGTCAGTTGCTTCATTTCTACTTAAAGTAGCCTATCAGCATGTGGAGGTTTCATTTATGAAATATTTCTGTTGGATCATCAAGACAAGGCAAGAGAAACTGGAGGCAAAATTAAGTTAAAAAACTGAAGCTAACAACTTAAGAAGATGAATTTAAAATGATTAATCACTAGCTCCACCCACACTCAATGCTATACCCACATATCATAGCATATCATATCACTCATGCTAGGTCCCTTTATCAGCAATTTATAGAGTTGAGGAACAAGAAGTGGTAACAATGACAAACTGAAACACCAGCTCACTCTAAAACCATCCTGTACCATTCCTTATGGGTTCTTTGCTTTGTTCCTTATAGGTTCAGTGCCAAACTCTACAACAGAGTTTTCCTTTCAGAGAGTGTTCCAAGTAGATATTTCTTAAGGAACCTAAAAAAAAATGTAAGTGTTTAAAGAACCTTTGACGAATCCTTTTTCCAAGACTGTACAGCACTGAGACTCTAACATACTGCAGTGCATTGTGGGTTTTCATGAGTGAACCAAAATTCTGGAATTATGGCCATAATGGCCAAACTCAACCAACAATGCACGATGTAGTAAAATAGTCTACTCTTAAGAGTTCTATTTTAGTCCCTCTGGAGGAAACCATATAGGGTTCCTTATCAGACTGAGTTCCAACTAGAACCTGTGATGAAACTTGAATTGGTTAAAGTGGTTAAAGGTTTGGGCTACTGATCACAAAGTCATGAGGTCAAATCCCAGCACTGCCTAGTTGCCAAGCTGTTGGATCCTTGGGGGAAGCTCTTAACCTTCTTTGCATCAAATCATGGCTGACCCATGGACACCAGAGAACCTGGACAAAACCCATGCAAACATAGGGAAAGCACCAAGAACTCCACACAGACAGTAACTTAAGCTCAGGATCAGACTGGGGATAGGAAGAAACATCTGGACATATACTAACCTGATTAACTGGTCCACAAATTAATCCCGTCCATAATTTTTACCGTTCATCATCATTGAAGAATAACATTTGATTACTTCTGCTTTTTATACAGTACAGGTGCTTGTTGTGGTGAGCCACTAAAATGGAAAGATCCAGATGGCAGATAGTGTTCCTTGTCCAAAACCCATGCAATGTTTCCATCCTCAGGGAAAAAAGCCAGCACTCCTACTCTGACTGTTATGGCATTTTCATTAGTTTAGTTTATTACTTTGTACAGTCTGACATGGGTAACTGTGCCACAACTCATGCACACACAGCACATTAAAAATGGATGAGGAAAACAGGAATGTTTAAGAGACCCAGGAGAACAACCGAGCTGTTGAACACCTGTTCGGTCTGCTACTGGGAAGATTTAAGAATATCTAGCGTGTGTGTTTTCAGACAGCGTGGGGGCTGTTTGGAGAGCACTGTTATTGTGGCGCTGTGTGACCATGAGAAATGACTGGAGAAAGGGGGGGGGGGGGTCATTAGGCAGAGGGAAAGGGACAGGAATTGCCCACAGCATGCGTTTTAGGTTCCTCTGCTGTGTTTTAAGAAATCGACACATGTACCCAAAGCTCAGCTGTAGCTGATGGTTCACCAGCAGTTCAAAACCAGCAACTGGATTACATGCTAATGAGGTTTATCCATTTTTTTTAAAGCTGCAATATGTAACATTATGTTAAAAATTAACATATTTTTGTAAATTTCTTTTATGAATCCTGACATATCTTGTGTATATCTGCATAGAACACTATCATGTTCATAACAAAGTCTATTCAAGATATGTTTGTCATTATTCCCCGGACTTTTGTACAGTCAAGAATGAAATACCGTACATAAATAACTATGAAAAAGAGTTTGTTACAAGTAAGTACTAAAAACAAAAAACAAAAACAAAACCACACATTCACATACACATTCGCTCACACATTTAGCAGCAATTTAGGTTGAAGTAGTTCTTTTAAACATAAGGTGCATGGTGTGGTATGTAAGACTCGCACTAGTGGTGTGTAAAGTGTACAGTGCGGTGTGTAAAGGATTGGATTGCA
>JAOTRR010000035.1:3611107-3627027 GCA_028570945.1 Gogo arcuatus
CCAGAGAAACTGATCATTTTGCAGTGGTCTCTTAATTTTTTCCAGAGCTGTATATACACATAACCACATACTGAGTAGTGGGAGGGGCAAATTATGATGCCGTTAAAATAATGCTGTAGTACATGACAGAAGGTTTAGGATTTGGAACCTTCCCTAATACTCCCTATATACAGTACAACACAATTTTGGAATGACATCTTTCCAAAATTCATTTAATTCTTAACAGCATTTTTTGTCAGGTCAGACACTCAAGCCTGAGAACTCCATTATTATGACCTGAGACTCCTTTTCATGTGAAAGCGAACTTGCTACTTCCATATAAAAAAGTCCAAGACTTATACATTATTAGAAATATCTCAGAATTAATTTTTCCCAGTTTATATAATAACTTTAATAATGTAGATTGTGATTTCCATAACTCACAAAACAACAAAAACAGGGCACTTTGTAGAACATAATTAGTGACTGTAATGTGTCACAAAGTGCCTCTACCCCCCCCTCAAGGATGCATTGTAGTACTATTGAAACACAGCCCCTGTTTGTATGCATTCTGCTCAGGCACACTTTTTGCTCTGGGCCTCTCATATCTACAGAAAGCCATCATTTCAGCTCTCTGAAAAGTACATGAGGGTCAAGAGCTCAGCTTTGTCTGCTGCGCACTCAGAAGAAAAAAAAAAGAATAGAAAGGCACTATTTTGCTCAGCAGGCTGTAAAGTATCACATCTTTCACTCTGTGCTCATTGATCTCACCAAACTATTTTCCCCTCCACTGTAGAGAGGCGATTTTTTTTTTCCAGCTGTGAAGTTGCTTATCTGAATTAATTTGCATGGCTAACCTCAGGGATTTGTTGAAATTGATATAAATGAACATCAAGAGCTGAGCAACTAAATATCGATATATATCCACACACACATACACACACAACCCCCCCACCCCCCCCCCCCCCGGACACACTCCATTAATCTACAGTCAGCTCCAAACCAAAAATCTTTTTTTTATTACACTATTTATCAAACACGAAAGCAAACATTTACTCGGCTGAAGCTTATTATTCAAGAATATGTTACCTGAAGCTGAGACAAGTCCAGTGAATCGTAATATACCAGGATTTCCTGTTCTCACACACTTTGGTTCAATTTTTCAGCGTTGCACCACCACATATATCATTAAGTCACATTTACACTCATAGCACAGTGCTGGTGGTTCTGTGTTATTGTCCCTATCTATTTCAGTCAATAAGGTCATGAGGTTTTACTTACATTAATGACAGAATCATTATATTCTACATTAATGAATGTGTGTGTGTTCATACCTCTGTCTGTACTATGGCTGGTCTCTGTGTCCTCAGCATCTTGACCGTCTGGAAAATGTCCACTACTCCCTCATACCTCATCCTCTCCAGAACAATACTGAGAGTGATGAAGACTCCTGTCCTCCCAACACCCGCACTAGTGAGAGAGACACACGCTGATAAAACTTTTCTCTGCTTCAAGGATGCTTTATCTAATAGATTTTGAATTCAAATTGTTGCATGGAGCAGTGGCATACCTGCAGTGCACTGTGATTGGTCCGTCCTGGCCGAACTGCTCCTTTGTTTTGTGCACTTGGCCAATGAAGTCGATGAAACCCTCTCCTGATTTGGGCACGCCTTGCTCGGGCCAGTCAGTGAACTGGAACTGTCGCACTGTCCGGGACTGACCGTCCTACAACACAGCACGACACTTTTTACTAAGGCGCTAATTACAGAACTTTTTTTTTTTTTAATCGCTGCTAGATGATCTACTAAGTGGGTTGATGCAAACATGTGAATAAACCCCTTTGCCTGATAACCACCTTTGTTTTTTGTACAGTATTTCACCAAACTGCACTGCACACTGGAATTATTACAGTTCACATACTTTCTGGTCTGCTGAATTGGAATAGTGAAATAAGACCTGTGAAATGCTTTATTTCATTTAGCGCATTCTGGTTGTTGTACATGGTTTCGAACTTGGCCTCAGTCTTAGGAGCTCTTTTGGTATGGGGCTCCAGACTGTTCTTGAATTCTTCCACAATAAATTCATAATAAAGTGATTTTACGAGTGCAAAATGGTTTCTTCAAATCAGTAACATCATGTAATGAGTGTCTGAAAATCCCATCTCAGTAGCCGGTGATGTCTTCTGAGTGATATTCTACTATTCTACAGTTTAATAATCTCTCATCACTGTTTTGTTCTTGCAGATGAAACCTTTATAACTACACATGCTTAAAAGGGAAAGGAGCAAAACTCTAGCAGTGGCGGTTTGCTAAATCAAGTGAATCTTTGATGACTCGTATCATTAGTAAATATAATATTTCTTAATATTTCAGATCTTAAAGCGCTTGATAATGAGCACTTCATGAAGTCTACAAATTTAGGACTGACAGTCACAAACTAATGGCATACATGGCAAAAACACTTGAGATTTTCCCTAAAGCTCAGATCACATTGGATCGTTTGTTCTTACAGTCTTAACTCAGACGCACAGGGGTAACTCGGCTTCTCAGTAATGGCACCCTGATGTTTCCTCTACTCTTCAAAACATATCAGAGTTACGCAAATGCGGAGGAGTCCAAATCCCTGAGAGACTCGAAGCCAAAAAATGATATCCAGCAATGTTCACCTGATCGTATTAACATGCGGCGGCATAAAAAAGTCTGACTCCTTTGATGTGCCATGCTATTGAGCAAAGCTCTGGAGGTGTGAGTTGCTTCAGAGATGTGCTAAAGCCTAAATATGGAAAGCCACACTGTTTTGAGTCTTGCCATAGGGCTGAACTATAAACTGAGGAGTGAACAAGCCTTCGATGGAAATAGAAATCATTGCCTTCGTTTCTGGACTGACATGTTACAATGCCTGTAATTATTTACTCCAGTGCACTCTATACCAACCTGACAGAAAAGTTCACCTCTTCTCAAAACAGTACACATGGAAATCACCAGAAACACAGACAGTGTAACAGTAAAAGTAAAGGCCCAGAACAAGTTTAGAGAACATCTCTATATTACATTTTATCAATTTTCAATTGCACAGTGTGTACTCATGGACTGTGGGATGTCAGCTTTGGTGCGCTGTTAGTGATCATGACTACACAAGAAACCTGTAGTCTATCATTCTGACACGTTATTGCTGAATGACTTTCTTCTTTCCTCTGTTGTATAGTGTGTTTCCATTATTTAGTTTGGATCAATCTAAATTGCTCTTCTGCTGCTTTTTTCTCACACCTACTGCAACCTCCAACCTACCTGGCTAGAGTCCTTTATTAAATTGCCTCTTCGATTTTTATCCAACATGTATTTGGGATAGACTTTATTTTTATGAATATTTTACCTAATGTTCTTCCAATTTGCCAATGCCTACCCCATTATCTACTGTAGATCTCTCTTTCTTAAACAGCTCTCCAATCCAATCCAAGGAAGTCAATAAATCTTTTCAAACCGCCTTCTCAGCAGTTGAAGACACTTGGAGTAGAGCGCTAGCTGTCAAACCTTGTTTATATGAATACTCAAGACAGAATAGCGCTCACTATGATCGAAAGACGGAGAGGGAAACTAGGCCATGCTTTCTACCCAGAGGCCGGCTATGATCTCCAAGCCACGAATAGCCGTGACATCATCGGGATTTCAACTCTCAAACATGTTTCAGTTACTGTAATGTACAGTGTACCAAAACTAGGTTATAAAACTTCACTGATCTCAGGAATTACATATATAGCCTTGGATGAAGATCTTACCCTGGCGTCGGTGACTTTAAACTCTCGTAGGATGTACTGAGGCATGTTGTACTCGGCCATGGGGTCCACCACGAAGTACTGATACCGAGCAGAGCGCTCCGCTGGCCAGTATTGATGGCATTTTTCCTAACACACAAAGACACAGATACGCACACACGCAGAAATGATGATTTTAACAAAGTTTCTGAGGCATCTTCACTTATATGACTTTGACGTAATCTAGATGAACTGATTATTACACTGTTGTTGACATGAATGAACATGTAATTGGAATTGAAACAATGGACCTAGTCCGTTATTCCTTATAGAATAAACATTAAACCAGTGTAATATGTAGAATCATATAAGTACATGATCAATCTCTATTCAGAAAAAAAATAAATAAATATTACAAGCATATTACAAGCTGCTGATTACGGTCATAAAGTGTGGGTGTGCAGGCTTGCAGGTTCTCACTTATTACAAGCTATTCTTTATAGACCTAACTTACAGTGTAAAAAATGGAACAGCAGGGCATAAAAAAGTGAGTGTGTGGGATTCTCGTTCCACTCTCCATCTATTTATTAAAGCATGCTGTAATTTGCCCTGCACTCTGTTTTTTCCAGGTGGGCGTAATTTTCTAACTGAATAACTGAGCAGATGTCAAACGCCTCTCTCTCTCTTACCCTGCCCATCTCTCGGAGTTTAGTAAGCATCACCACGATGGTGGAATTGTGCTCCCACAGCATCCTCCAGAAATCCTCTGTGGTCTCAGCCAAAGGGCCCTGCGTGGCGATGTACGCCTTCTGCTGCCTGGATGGTTAAAAAACAAAAAACAAAAAAACAACAACACAACAACAACAATGGACAAGAGTGAATTATAGCCATTACACATGACCTGATGTCTCTGCTTGGATAACAAAGGGCCACAGGTCCAACTTTACAAGTTGGACATGATTTTGATGTACTTTTCTCCTCACACACAGTGAAGTCCAATATTAAAAACTCCTTTATCGATGCAAAACTTTCAAAATCTTACAATTATTTAATATTATTATTGATTGTTATACAGGATACCAGCTATCCAAGTCATTGAATAGTGTAGTTGTAGATGATATCACCATTCAGTAGAACTAATGAAGAACCTCAGATGGAGGGAGAAACGTCTACTCTGCTCATCTTAACCCAGTAATTGTTTTTGTAGAGTGTGTTTTACTCACCGGTACCCATCGATGAAGCTGGCGTTGATGTAATCAGATCCCTCCACCCCTCTGATGGGCTGCAGACATACTCGTGTTGACTCGTATGGCATGATGTTGACCAGCCGGTTCTTGAACTTGTTGCAGGGCAGGTTGGCACTGATGAAGCGTGACGTATGGGCCTTCGTGTTGGCCAAACGCTACAGATGGAAAAAAAAAAAGAGTAGACACCAGAGCAGTTAGGGGAGACTAGAACCTTGTTCTTGTTCTTAAACATTCAGGCTTTTCCTTTATACACTCTTAATGGTGCATTTTTACATTTAATGCTATGGAACCTGAATAAAGTACATCCATCCATCCATCCATCCCTTTATAAATCAACCCATCCATTTATTTATCCACTCCCCATTCTTTAATCCTTCCTTCCATCTACTTATTAATCCACCCAATCCACTACACCCATCTATTCACAAATTCACCTATCCACCCATCACTTAATTTATCGATTGACTCACCCATCTATTCACTGCACCAATTATCTATCCATCCATCTACCCATTCATACAGCCCAACATCTATTCATCCACCAATCAATCAATCCATCCATCCAATATTTAATTCATCATTCTTTCATGTACCTATCTGTTCATCCACACTTCCATTAACAGGCTACATCTGTTTATCCATCCACCTGTTCATGATTCTGTGTATTCAGGGAATCATCCATTCATCAGTTCATCCATTCAACCATCCTTTGTTCTACTGATCTAATACATCCACTCTTCCTCTGTTCATCCAAACATCTATAAAGTCCATCATCTACCTATCTGTCCATCCATCCATCCATCCATCCATCCACCCACCCATCTATCTTATCATTTGTTTCTATTTCTTCTCCAATCACAGTAATAAACAGTAATTTCCTCATAGTCATAAATTCTCTCTCTCCTCAATTTCTTTCTCTTTTCTTCTCATCCATCTTTCCATCTCAAGGCAAAACACTGATAATAATCTAATAGCAGAAATCTTACACACACACACAACTTAACGCCCAGGGACTGCAGCTGCTGCATTTATGATCGTCTCTGAGAAGTGAATAATACAGTGAAATGGCTCCCAGTGGACAGAAACACAGCAAAACTTATCAGCGAAGTAAGAGAGAGAGACCCACGAGGCTAATCAGAGTTCAAGCACTGACAGCTGAAACCTGCTCTGATGCTGTATGGATCAGGGTAGATGCAGCGAAATGAACCAGTGGGTTGAAATGATGGCTGACAAATTGAGTTGTGTAATGCGTGGTTTTTAATTAATTCGCTCAATTTTAGTTTAAAGTGCCTGTCAGTGACTGGTATTTAGTGTTATGACTTAATCAGAGGAGAGGCCTTGTTTTAAAGTATGACGTGGAAGAACAGGGAGACAAATATAAAGGAAGGTGATAAAGAGGTGGAGTGTGTGAGGATGTATGGGAAAGAGAGACACAGAAATAACAAGCAAGAGTTCTTGCCCAGGCTTGCGTGAGAGGGTCTTGGGGTCTTTGGGTTGTAGCTGCATTAAAGCACCGGCTAAGTGGCACGGAAGAAACCACAGGCCCCACACTGTCTGTGCAGCAGCAGTAAAGTGAAGTGGAAAAGAACCCAGTATGGCTTGGTGAGGGGGTAAAATCTTTGCAGCCAAGCCCTAGAAACGCCTCGCGCTCCAGGACTGGGGCGATTTGCTCAGCCTGGGATACTCCATCACCTTCTGACTCTCAGCAAATGCATTTTTTTTTTTGCCTCTGTTGTTTGAGGAACTGCAGTGCACTCACTGTAAAACAACATTTTCTGGGACCAGATGAGGTTTTTTTTTTTTTCTGGCAAGAACCTGAAGGCAGAGGTTGCGACTGAATTTCTGTTAACGTGTGACGTGAATTGATCATGTATTTTTTTTTTTGACGGTTTTCATCTTTAATCAAACACATTGAACATTTGATTTAAAGTATTTTTCATTGCAATATTTATATTTATATAAAATCTTTGCTAAAAAGTTCAAACTCAAAACCCAACTGGCCAAAAATAAGTTAAACAATGGCATTACTTTCTAACGCCCAATCAGCTCCTTGCTGCTATGCAGTTTTAATCTGAGTGTCACGGCATTGGTTGATGTTTATAAACATGCAGTTTGGTACCATGTTAGAAAACTGACAATATCCATGACCCACTTAGAAAAGTGCATTATGAAGTAACGTATCATGCTAACGTATTGTAATGTCAGAACCTCTAAATGAGAAGATTTGTAGTTAAATGTTAACCTGGCAAAATTAGTTTCTTGGTAAAATTTAGTAGGACTTTCACTAAAGAACCTCTATCAGCTTTCAGGAGGATTAATCCACTTTCATAAAGTCTAATACACTTCCCTAAAACATAAGCCTGTTCCTGTTCATTTATCTAGACATCTTTATCCATCTTACTAATGAAAATAGCTAATTGGTGGAAACACTGCTACACACCTTTTAAACAGGATCCTAAGGATAACGCTAATTAAAAAGAAAAGAAAAAAACCCAACCAATCTGGCTTGAATGAAACAGGGAAAACACGGTTAATGAGGTATTAAATGTAAAACCGGTAGTCTCATAGCAGGCGGGTTGCTAGCAAAGGCGTTAGCTAGCTAGTGTTGCTAACTATATTTTCCAGCAAGATAGTATTATGTTGTTCAACTTTTCCACTGATAATGTAGTACTGTATCATCGAACACTTACTTTAATGTAGTCATGCTAATTTGCCATGTAGCTTGTAGCACAGATAGCAAACTTTTGCTAACTCAACTTAACTTGTTAAAACTAACATTTACAGTATTATTTAAGTCAACTATCTTTAAAAAATCCTTAGTTCAGTTTTATTTTTCTCTTTAAATCGACTGAGAGTCATTTGGAAATTTTAAAAACTAAGTAAACTAAAGAAACTTAGCAAATTCTTTGGCATATGATAACATCGTCTTCACCAACCTAGTTCATTTTTTTTGTTTGTTTGTTCCGCTTCAAAGAATATGCTTGGTTTTCTTATGCTTAGTTTAATTACACTGACCATTTAGGTTTAGAAGAAAATATAATATCTGTTATTTTCATGAGTATTTTTGACAGTTAGCATGCTAGTCACTGACATACCTTGAACTCCAAGTCCATGCCTGTGACGTTCTCTCCCGTCTCAATTTGGGTGAGTTTCTGGATGTAGGCGTAAAGGTTGCGGGCGGGGACCTCCGTGTTGCCGCAGGTCACGGCCTCTAGCAGGGCGTCGTGAATGAACACGTATTGGTCCTCCGTCTGCACCATGTAGTTCCTCTGGGCTCGCATCAGCGTCACATGGCCGTAAATGTCCACCGTCTTCTCGTGCTTGATCCGCTCCAACATGGCGTCGATCACGATGAAGCAACCGGTTCGACCCACACCGGCGCTGTTCAGGGAGAAAAGATTCACGTAGTTAACTTCCTTAGGATAACCAGTAATACTCTTTTTTAACGATAGAAAACCGATGTCATATTTCAACACAACGATGTTTACAAATTTTACACAGCGCTACCACCTAGCTTATCTGAAATGTTCTTTTTACTTGGAGAAAGAAATCTCTCTCTAGACCCTTTTAATTGTGTAGTCTAGCTTAGCATTTCTCCGTTATAGATCTGTTCAGATTAGCAGATTAGCATTGTAGCATACTGAAACATTGCCATTTTATCTTTATAAGGATCTTTTAAAATGTATCTACTGTTGCTGCATTAGTGCTAATTTCTGCTAGCTGGGATGTCCAGTGTTATTTTATCACCAGGCTAATGGTAGGGTACCTTCCCATAACCCTCCTGTAACTGCTGGAGTAGCACACCTCTACCAATTCTACCAATTTGAACATATCCACTTAGCATTTCAGAGAGCATCCACATACTCAGAGGGGAACACAAAGCTCTGTTTACCATGCGTTTAGCTACCTGCTGTTGGATTGTAAACATGAGGATCACATCATTCTGTGTTTGTGGGAACACAACCAGTTGCGTCTTCTGGATGCACGTATCTTGGAGAGCACACACAGCGCAGTATGGTGCTGCTAAGTCTGCTAAGACTTTTACCAGGTGCACACTTCGGGGGGTTCATGTACAAATCATTATGTGCCTAAACGATGCCAGCATATGCATTATAATCAGAGTGTGATTGCTGGCCAGGAGATGAGCAAACTCATTCATCTGCTGTTGGAAGACTGGGAGGGGAGTTAGCTGTGCCAGAGAGCAGCGAAAGCCTTACCTCAGCTCAGAGAGAAGGAAAGAGAGAGAGAGAGAGATAGAGAGAGAGAGAGAGAGAGAGAGAAGGAGGTGTAGTACGCTTGGTTTGACCCAGTGCATACAGTAATCAGAGATGGTGAGAGACACTGCAGTGCAGCAAACGAGAACTCCACAATTGCTTTTCCACCTCCACCTGTCTTTCTGCCACTCACTCACTTTCCCTCTTTTATAGCAACCCTCTATTTCAGAATCACATCCACCTCTAGCACTATAAAAGCCCTGTCTCTTTTCTCTGTGACTTTCATGAGGGACCTTTCCTTTTTTTCCCCTCGCGATGCAGCTGAGTTCGATTAGCGTCGTTCGATTAGCACTAGCGCTCACCGCTAACGAGGCATAATGGTGGAGAAACGCCAGCCGAGCCAGAGCTCTTCATTAAACGCTGCAAATTTCCACATTACTGCTCCGACCCACAGTTCGCCTGAGCTGAGACGAGGACTTTTAAACGCTAACATACTTCAGGGATTGATTGCTGAAGTAGTAAGCCTTTAGTTTCCTATGCGCTCATTTGCCTGATGAGATCAGCGCTGCAGGTCTGAGCCAGGTTTCACCTTCAGTGCTGAAAAATCACCTCGTCATCGATAAAGGGTCCTGGGATGTTGCGTTACTCAATATCTCTATCCAAGAGGCATATGGTTGTAATTGCGTTCTTGTCTAATGATACATCCATGCTCTCATGTCCTCAGTGGATCATCGAAAGAGAGATAGATAGAGAGAGATTTGTTAATAAGCAGCTGGTCCTGTCCTTCTTGCTGAATGAGAAATCTGGAGAAATGGCGAGGGACTCATCCAGATATTTTTACAATGAATCACACGTTAGTTTTCTGAGTTTCATGGGTACTAAGGGATTAAAAAAATCTCCTTTTTGACTCTCTGCACATGGATCCAATCCGGGTCCAATCGCACCTCAACACATGTTGCTGCTCAGAGAAAAGAGATGCAACCGAGATGCAAACTGTCTGTCCTAGCTCTGCATTTTTATGCAGTGTTTATCTGTCTTTCTTTCTGTCCCTTTGTCCCTGGCCTTCTTGAAACCTGAGACGAGAAAATAGACGAGAAGATTCCTTCACCTCTGGAGTCAGAAATGTCATTAAAGAATAAAAAAGGTATGAAGTGCCTCATCTACGTCTTTGTCTTCTCTACAGAGGCTTGAGGTTCACTTCATTAACCTGAGCGGGACTCATTTAGACGGCACAGCATGAATACACAACAGCGAGTATGCACACAAAACCGCACACAGTGCGTGACGGTACACTGTGTACAAACTAAGTTATGTACACCTCAGGGGACTATATTTCTTTCTGCTTATTTCTCTTTCTCTCTTTCTGGCTCACTCTCTTTTTCTTTCAGAAACCACTGACCCTGTAACATCCAATCATGCCACTGGATGAGCTTTCCCATTTGCTGCCATAACGCCTGGCTACACACGTCTCCGAGCACCCGTCGCCACAACAACCCGCAAGTCTTGGGCAATGGCGGGAAACGCGCCTGCCGTGACTTCCCTCTTTACAGCTGGACGGGGAAATGCATTCCTAGATTTACTGTTCTCCCATATGAGCTTTACTTCGGCTCTGTGAGAGAGAGGCTGCGTGATTGATGCGTTTTTAAAGCATGTCTGATTTCACATACTGGAGTCATAAGCAAGCTTTGGCTTTACTCCACGTCTGGGATCATCCAGCCGCACGCATCATGTTCAAACCTCCTTTTTAAAATGACACTCTGGTTTAATATCAAGTCCACAGAGTGCAGGATTCTTTGGAAGCATCTGATGTCTCTTTTTGGGTTAAGAGCAATCAGAGACTGAGCAGTAACACTTTTTTTTTTTGCACTTCTCACTGTGTGAATTTGGCTGCATCCCAAATTCTGGTATTAGAAAGAAGGCAGTTGATTAAGATTGGGACACGATAGAAGTCGACAGAAGCTACGTCAGAAGATGAAATGCTCGGAAATCTGACTTTGCACTTCTGCAATACATTCGGTATCTATTGTAGCTAACAGCCTGCTTGTTAACTATAAACCTTACAGTGATGCTAAACACACATGACCTCTGGCTATAATGTAGAAATTGCTATCCAGATGTTAACTTTTTACCAATACCATTCACGATCCGCCAAATCTAAACAAACTAGCTAAACATGGATAGTGGAGAAGAGTTTTTTTAGCTGTTGAGGATTTCTTGAAGCCACTTTTCGACTTTAACGAGGACAATATCCGAGACGCTGTGTGTTTATGGAGTTTGCCGTAAATTGCCTAAATTGTAGGTAAAGGGAAACTCCGACGGTGTATTTACACCGGATCACTTTCTCGATCGGTTTGAGATAGCAAGTTGGTAAAACATGCACTTTCGAGAGAGCATTTCACTGGACAAACACAAGACCAGTACAGGATGAGTCAGCAAAAAAGTTCACAGTTTTCTTCAAAACTATTTTTTTTTCTAGATATACTATCATATAGGCATCTCAGACACTAAGGGACAGGTACAAAAAGCTCTGAAACACCCATTTATTTATTTATTTTTACTGTAGAACAATTTCTAGTGGACTGTTTCTTAAAAAGGCCGACATTCTACTAAGAAAACTAAAGCGTTCTGGCATTTGGGAGAAGCATGGATATATATATATAATGCTCTCTATATTTGTTTTTCTTTCGATTTGTTTGGCAAGTGTAAGGGGATTATGGGTAATCTGAGAGAAATGATGCTTGAAAAAAATTAGTTTAGAGAGGAATGTGTGTAAACATGTAAACACACACACACACACACACACAGGTCCTTGCCCGTGCTAAATATGTCATCAGAATTTGGAGTAAATCTTTTTCACGGGCAAATTCTCTTCCCTTCACTCTACCAGATTTTCTTACTTGTATGTAAACTCTCTCTCTTTCTGTCCAGCTAATTACACCAGGAGCTGTGGGGGAGGACCGCTGGTTAATCACCACCAAGCCTAACAATCTCTTCTTCTTTGTTTAGACTTGCAAATGTGCTCGAATAAACGGCTTCATAATCTCCAGAGCGCACACAACCCGCTGCGCCACCTCGACACCGTCCAAAACCCTCTGATGGACTGAAGGAAAGGAAATAAATAAAGCACCCATTTTTATCCTCTTCCACCCCTGAAATGGTCAGCTGAAAGGAGCCGGAGATATTGTCCCATGTTCTCTAAAGGACTTAAGACTTGCAGCTTGAGCTCTCTTTATCTGATGCAGGCCAGAGGAATTAAAAGTCGCTGTCTAAGCATTGACATTAATTCCTGCATTCAGTGAGGAGAAAGAGAGAGAGAGAGAGAGAGAGAGATAGAGAGAGAGAGAGTTCAATTGAAAGAGGGTCTGCTGGGAGCACTAATTAACTTCTGCTTTTAATTCCTGACTAATCCAGTCTTCTTATTGTCACTTTTCTAATGCAAGTTTGCTCCATTTCTACTCACTCTCTCTCTCTCTCTCTCTCTCGCTCTCAGACTACACCGGTGTCTATATGATCAGTGGTGTTGCACATCAGGCTTTCCTCTCTACAATATATCTCAGCACATCTCAGACATCCGTTAAAAGTTATAAGAACGAAGGATGCTGCAGTAACAGAAAGAGTGGACACACGGACACACACAGGAAGGTGGGGATTATAAGAAAAAGAAATGATAATAGAAAAGTGAGAGAAATGAATGGAACGATGGAGAGAGGTGAAGCAAGGATGTGTTCTTCTCGAAAAACCTTGTGTTACGTCTGAAAATTAAAATCACTTTTTACATCGTTTACATGGCAACGTATAAAGTATAACTTTCTTGTGATATATATTTTTAAATCACATACTATTTGTTAAGGAGGATCATGGGAATTCAAAAAAAAGCAAAAAAAAGTGCAGCTATGAGACGTCTGGCTAATTACAAATTCCACAGGTTTTCTTGTTTGTTTTTTCTTTTAATTTTCATCTCTTTGTTACTGATGATGTTTTGTCCTGTGCCTCCTCACGTACAAACATCTGAGCTGGAGAGGGAAAAGAATAAAAAGGGAAAGAGACGTGTGGAGAGAGGAAAGGTGGTTGGAAATGAGGAATAAAGAGTGTGGAGAAAGGCGAAGGTGCCAGAGAAGTAGCAAGTTTTAACAAATAGTTTCCTTAAATGTCTTTCACTCATTTTTGAATTTTACATTTATTATGTCAAGTTTTATTGGCACCCCTGATCAACACACATCTACCTCTCTCAGGCAGGATGCTTCTAGAGGCTTGATTAGCTAAGATTTGAGGAGACGTTCATTGTTAGGAGCTTGAAAATCATTAAAACTGGTGACTGTCAAAAACATAAAGCATAATGACTTGTCAATACTAGTCAATAAACATACTAAACAAAGTTAGTAAATATTGTAGCACATGATGAAAATGGACATTTTGGAAAAACGTCTTTATGATGCTGCATCTCAAGCTGTCGGAGATGAAAGTGTGTCTGTAGGTGTGGTGGTGGTGGTGGTGGTGGTGGTGGTACCTGCAGTGCACCACCATAGGCCCAGCGTCTGGAGGGTTACAAGCTTTAACCCTGCGCAGGAAGGCCAGGAATGGTGTGGGGTGTTCGGGAACACCGTGATCAGGCCACGCTGTGAACTGGAACTGCCTCACCTCCCGCTTCTCACTACAGCCACTCTGTAGTAAACACACACACACACACACACACACACACAGACCAGTGTATGTTCGTCAGTGTTTGTGTGTTCTGGAGAGTGCTTTTCTGTTGGTTCATATTGCGTGGGGGGCAATATTGGTGTTTCACAGTAAAACAAAATTTCTGTTGGTTAATACTGTATTGATGTGTGTGTTGGAGGTGTTTGATGGTGAATGTATACTCTGTTGGTTAATACTGGTGTGTGTAATGGACAATAAAAGTTTCGGTAGATTTTGTTCATTCTGTAGGTTTTGGTTTCACATGTTTTTGTTAGATTTTGTGCAGTTTTGTTTGTGTAGGAAGGCTGTGGAGGAAGCTGGGGTCTTGGGGAATGTTTGTGTTTAATGTTGGTTATCATTGGTGTGTGTATGGGTGTGTGTTTTGGTGAATGATAGGATGTTGGTGAATGCTGGTATTTCATAGTAAATGTTGATTTTTTTTGGCTAATATTGTATTGGTGTGTGTGTGTGTGTGTGTGTGTGTTGGAAGATGACAGTGTGTTGGTTATATTGATGTTTGATGGTAAAGGTTGATTTGGTAAAGATTACATTGTGTGATATAAATGCAGGTGTGTTGGTTCATATTGATCCTAAATGGTAAAATGGTAAAGTCAGAATTTCTGAGTTCCCAGTTGGAAATTTCAACTGGAATGCACCCTGAAGTCGGATTTCCAACTCTGAGAGTCAGAAGAACCTCACCAACCTTGACCTCAAAATCCAAGATGGCTGCTCCACGCATCAACAGAGTGAAACTGTAGTAATATACTGTTTATTAGCACTTCTGTCTTATTTGTGTCTTAATCAGTCGTACACATAGTACTGTCCAATTTCTATCTGTGGACATGTTGCTACGGTGTTTGAATGTGCAAAATACAGCGTAATGCGTTGTTATCAACTGGTATTGCTAACACCACCTAACCTACCTAACCACTGCTAACAATGGCTAACCTGGCTAGAACTGGTACTGAGGCTAACCTGGCTAGGTTTTCCAACTTCTTGTACTGGAATGCGGTCAACTCGGGTGTGATGTCATTCCCAGCTCCGACTTCTGAGGTGAATGGAACGCAGCATTAGTGTTTGAGGATGAATATAGATTTTGTTAGTCATTATGGGTCTGTGTGTGCTATGAAAAAATATATGTCTGGGAATGTTGGTGTTTGATGGTTAATGTTGATTTCTGTTGGATAATATAGGTGTGTGTGTGTGTGTGTGTGTGTGTGTGTGTGTGTGTGTGTGTTATGTAGAATGTTAGTATGTTGGGGAATGTTGGTGTTTCTTGGTTAATATAGGTGTGTGTGTGTTATGGAGAAAGCTGATGTGTTTGACAGTATTGGTGTTTGATAGTTAATGTAGGTTTTTTTATAGAGAATGTTGGTGTTTAAGGAAATATGTGGGTGTGTGTTGGTACGTGCTAGTGTTTTATCAAGATCATTCGTTTCTGTTGTTGGCTTACCTTATAAAGTGCGAACGTCCTGACGCAGTAGGTGGCCAGCTCAACTGTGTCCAGCAGCGTCACCTGGATCAGGCCATATGTTTCTGATCCCCTGTTGGGCCAGTACTGGTCACACTTCACCTGCAAACACACACACACAATTATTTCAGAGTACAAACACAGATCAGCCAAAGCTATGCTACAATCACACATGGAGTTCAGCCAAAATGATGGAACAAATCCACACAATTACTGCACCTCAACTTATCAACAAACCTATGCGTTAAAGTCATGTATTATAACCTACATACAAATCTCTGAATATGGTCAGATCTACCGTATAAACACACGACTCATCTCAAAGATTTATTCTGTAAGTACAGTTTGGCCTAATCCACTCTACTAATACACATATTTACCTCAGAGTTTGGTTACATTTATATTATAGAAACAACATCCGGGGCCGCAAACACTTTTGGTTACCTCAAGAGTTTAATTCTTCAGTACAACTACAAGTCAGCTAGTGCTACAGGACCAGTCAAAAGTTTGGACACCTACCCAGTCATACGTTTTTCTGTATTTTGACTATTTTCTACATTGTAGAACAATACTGAAGA
>JAOTRR010000035.1:3637179-3650697 GCA_028570945.1 Gogo arcuatus
CTCTCTCTCTCTCTCTCTCTCTCTCTCTCTCACACACACACACACACACACAAATATACAATCACACAAAACCACAAATAGACAATGCCAGGGCCATGCCAGGCATCATACATGCATGCAAAAGCACAGCAGTGGCATAGTGAGTGCACAAATACGTGCACATGCTGTTTCCCGAGACCATTCACATTTGGCACTTTGTACCATCTACATTACATTACATTATTTAATCTCTGATCTCTCACACCTTGTATCTCTTGTATCTCATGTCACTCTGTGCGAGAATTGTATTTCTGTTAATATCGCATTTTTCATGCACTACTGAGTAACCAGAAAAACAGTGGCTTTCCTTTTTCACTCTTTTAGGGTTTCTTCCTAAAGCTACATGTACTCTATACAGTACACAGCCTTGCTTAAATATTCGTCTTGTAGCCTTACAACATGGAATAGACCTAAAGGTGTGAAAGTATTTTTTTATTCCTTACTTAGTACAAATAACCTGGAAGATATGTAGAACATGATTTAAAAAACAAAAACAAAACAAAACAAAAACATGGATTAAGCTGTGCCCTTAGCAAAAGTGTATTAAGTCACCGACAAAACAAAACCCGTGTGGAAAAATGACTCCTGGTCCAGAATACTTGTTTGTGTTTGGAAGCCTCCTGTCAGACATTTTATAGACACTATACAATACGGGTCACCAGAGATCCTGGGGCGGAGCTTTGTGAGCATAGACGGGATTTGTTCAGGAAGTGTTCGAGACATAATCTTGAAAAAAAAAGACTAATCTTAGCTAATGCACATTTAATTGGGATTTTTACCACTGATAGATGGTAAAATGTTTTCAAAAAAACATTTGAAAGTGCATATTTATTTTCTATTGTGATACAAAGGCTGATTAAACAAAGAAGCAGAAATGTGTTGGTTGCTTAAATATTCACGCTCCATGGGTCACTCCATAGGGAGAACCACATTTGGCTGCAATTACAGCAACAAGTCTTCTGGAATATGTCTATCAGCTTTACATCTGAATCCTGATTTTTTTTTTTTTGGGGTCCATTCTTTCTGGCAAAATTGTTCAAGCTCTTGCCACAGACTCTCAATAAGATTCGTGTCTGGACTTTGACTGGGCCACCTTTGGTTTCTTAGTTTTGAAGCACTCCAATGTAGCTTTGGCAGGATTCTTGGGGTCGTTGCCTTTTGGAAGGTGAAACCTCTGCTCCAGTCTCAAATCTCTTGCAGATTGGATCAGGCTTTCTTCTAGGACTGCCCATCCATCTTTTCCTCAAACATGACAACTTTCTAAAAGTGGTCCCCCCAAAAACACCACAATGCTACCACCACCATGCTTCACAGTGAGGACAGCATTTTGATGGGTTTTTGCCAAATATAGTAGAAAAGTTAGGGTTAGGGGATGGGCAGGGGGGGGGGGGGGGTTACTTACGCAAGGCATTGTATATGTATTTTAGCTACATTTTGTCCACACTTTACTCTTTCTCTCGAATTTTTAGCTTTGGAGGCAAATGTTCAAATGGTCAGACCTCTAACTCTGGAATCAAGAATGTGTCAGAGAGTAAACCAGATGATCTTGACAAACTTTGCAATCTTGCTCCAGAATATCTAGAGAGTTCATGTCTTTTTAAACATGTTTCATTTGTTTTGACAAAATTGAACAAGAATTTTGAAATACCATATGTCTGTGATAACTCATTTTCCCTGAATAAGACAAGCCATTCTGCAAAAAATCAGATTTTATATCTGGAGTGTTCTCTATTTCTGTTACAGTGACAGTTTAGGCCCACTTAACTTTCCTATGGAGTCACCTTCAACTTGAAATTTAAAGGTCTGAACCTGGATTTCTGCAAAGCTGCTTTGACAACAATTGTTATATAAATAAATTGAAATAGACTCTAAAAACCACACTGAAGTCGCACTTGGCTCTCCAGTTTTGGCCACATGCAGGACTAGCTTCTTCCTTCACCGCTCTCCTGCTCCATTTAATAACACTCCATCTATCAATGAAACCCTGAGGCGTCTCATACAATTCACCCACCAGTGGTGATGGACATAAAAAAAAATAACATTGTGACAAATATGATTTCTCCCCAGCCTTCTGTTGCTCGAATCCAATCAGAGGCCAGCTTCCATAAGCTGAGAAATGACATCACACACTTAAATTGGTGTGCTCTGGCAGTGCGCTGCCGTTCTAATGACCATAAAGAGGTCTTCACCTCCTTTCCATCCAGAGATAGCAGGACTACCCTTTCTCTGTCTTGCCTGACCTTTCCAACTCTGTTCCAGTCTACGTCTCGACAGCTTTATTAAGAGGAAAGTAGCTGTAAATGTGGCAACAAATGTTTACTTTTTCCCAAGGAAAGTCAGGAGGACGTATGCGTGTGTTAATCAAAATAATGATATGTTTAGGGTTAATGCATTCTAAAGTTTGGACCTGGACCTAACTGAAGGGTCATGTTAGAGGAATAAGTGTGCTGTGTAGTTTTACAAAAACCTAGAATCAATCATTACTGGGCCAAAGTCCGAGATCAACGCTCCCTTTGTAACTGCTCATGTAGTGTTTGGAAATCATTTTTCAAACGTTTTTTTGAGTTGGAGTTGGGTCCAAATTTCACATTCTGCTTTCTCATAACCTGCTTGATTGATTGTGTAAGGTTGATTAAGACTAAAATTTTTGGATGATCTTTGAAGGCATTTAATTATTTCATACCTAAAGTCACAACCTCATTAAAAAAAAAAAAAAAAAACCCTTAATTTTCCATGCTGAAACAAGGTAACAAGTCATTAGGGTTGTCTTGGCTTTCTGCTGCTAATCAATTGGTGAGCTCAGGTTCGGACAGAATGTTCTCAGTCTGTTTGTGTTCAAAATTTCAGGCCCAATTAAGCCCAGTTGTGTATGCGACTATGCAGACATGGAGATCTCATCACGAATCAGCAGTCTTACACTGAGACACTTGCCAAACATGCTAAATCTGTCTTGGCTTAGGATGTGAAATGATGAAAGCTCACCACACATCAAGCAATAATGGTAGTCTGATGACTCTCATTGTATAATTTTAAATTTGTCTTTAGTATTATGTAGACTACTTAAAACGCATATTTCTTTCCCCATTAGCGTTAAACCAGCTGATTTCCTCTAATTTGGCTTCATTGCACATACCTAGGGCTGAATCTCCCAATCTCATTTTTTTAGGTATTATATTCACCTTTAGATAATTAAATGAAAAAAGCTCTCATATTGTCATATAACTGTACAGACATGGATCCAAGATCAACAGTCTTACATTAAAAAGCTTGATGGATATCAAAGCACAGCTTATTAGCATTAAAGTAGATATCCATGTGAAAGCTCGGGGTTTTACCTCATATTCCTGTGAGAACTTCAGGTTGTCATTGGCTTTGAGTCGCTCCAGGTGGTCGGCCAGGTCCATGATGGGAATCGGAGGGTGGCTCGCCATACCTGCAGATATACGAAATCCAGCAATACAACATTAGCATGAAGACAAACCCCCAGAATGTTATACATAATCAGAGATGAGATTCATTAGAGAAAAAGGTGTGTGTCATAAGAGATGGAGAATGTGAGTATTGTTAGAGGAATCACTCAAAGTGTTTAGCATGCTCTCAAGATGGAGACAGAAGCTAATGGAGAACTCCAACTGGGCATTCCTGAGGTGAAAGAAGAATGTTATTCACACGCAAGCAGCGTCAGTAGTTAGCATGGCAAAAGGAAATGAATAAATAATGTAAACAAGAACAACAAGAACAACAACAACAAAAAACGACGTAAGCGCTGGATGTTCAGCGTTTGAGCACATGACATGGAGCTCCAAGGTTTTCCTGCGATGTCATGGAAGTAAAGCATTATGGGTTAGATGGTGGGAAGCCTCAATGGAAGTCTGAATTATTGAAATGGAAATAAAGGAAGATGAGGATTAATGAGGAAGAAATACAATGGCGTGTGTATAAACGAGTCCAACTAACTTGACAGATGGAGGTTACTGGGGTAACCGGAGGCACCGGAACCTGCAGAGGAAAGGGGGGCGCGGCGTAAATCAAATGTCGCTGAAGGTTAAAGCAAATGTGGTGATCACACATCCTGAAATTAAACACGAAGCTGCACAAACAATGCAGACTCATATGCCGTCAACGAGACATTTACCTACTCCTTTACACGTCTAATTGTTAGTAAAAACACAAAGTGTTACATGCTAGTAGCTGACGAACACTAGCGTGCAGGGGGGAAAAAATGAGCAACGAAACATACAACATCGCAACACTGAGCACAAAAAAAAAGACTGAAATAGCAGCAGAAATAAACAAGTTACAAGACATTGGATGAAAATAGGGAGTCAAAAAGCTAACAAAATTGTGAAGCCTTTGTTCAGTTTAAGAGAAAAATAGAGTGGTTGACCTTAAACACTTGAGGCACTTTAGGCCGACGACTGACTGCAGATCATTTCATACTTGTGGGAGATTTGTAGGCTGAAATTGCATATGAGTGAACATGCTAGGGTTGTAAGAGTGAAGAGTGAAAAGGGGGAATATGCCTAGATGGATGATGGGAAAAGTGGGAGGTTTGGGAGGGAGAGTGTGGAAGCGAGGCTTTAATAATCAGTTTGCATAACAGCAGATGGCATGCAAGTGAGAGATAGGGAATCACTAAAAGGGAGAGAGAAAAAGAGAGAGAAGGATGAGTGTGTGGATGCAGCGGGAATGGTTCTTTCATCCGAGTGGATGACAGAAGTAGGCATTAGCTAATGGAAAAAGCATCCAAAAGCACCCATTTAGTGCCACTCAAGATCCATTTCCAGGCACGATGACAATGAAACTGGCACTTGCTGAGTGTGACAGTGCTGACATCGAGCACCCTTAAGATGAAAATGGGAGATGGACGGGGTGAACACACTGTACCCGTGAAGAATTTCAAGGGGGTAAGGAGGAGGAAGTGTCAGACGAATGTAGCGGCCCTCAAAAGAGGTCCAACAGTGTGTTTTCACTGGAAGAGAAGTGCATGTTTGGGCCACTTGAAGAACAAGGGCAGGATGGTGAACATTTCCCAATGAGCTGTTTGGTAAGTCTGAATAAAACAAGACTCAGAGAGATGTGAAAGACCAGACAATGGTCTAAACACCAAACACCTTATACTGAAAGTTTGTATGCTAAGAACAGATCTTCTTAAAATCACATATTAGTTCTCCACTCCCTGCGATGCTACAAGAACATGACTTTTGTCGTGCCCCCTGTTTCTGCAGTATCACTGCCTCTTGTAGATCTTTCTGGCTGGGTGGTTTGGGTCTGAGTGGCTCTCACCTTGTCAGCCAGGGTTAAGGGGGAACAGTTATGTTCACAGCTCATCAATTTCCACATTCCCCGCCCTCACCCTCTCTCTCTCTCTCTCTCTCTCTCTCATTCCGTCTCTATCTCTTTCACTCCATTCCTCACAAACACACTGGCTCGGGTTAATTCATATTTCACAGAAGGTCAGATCTGATATTCTTGAAAAAGAAAGGGATAATTAGAAATCTCATGATTAGCCAGCAAAACCAGGAAAGGACATATGAACTTTGCATAAGACTACACAATGCAGCAGTGCTCAAGTCTTTAATTTGTTGCCCTTTGCCATTAGCTATTTTCTGCCAATGACAAATAGTTAGACCACGTAGCTAGAGAAGTTTCTGAAATGCAGTTGATATCAAGTTATGATATCTCCCAATCATAATCCCATCATTCTTAACTAATGTAAGTCTAAATATAGACCTCTTCCATTGTATTATATATACACTTCCATGCACTGGCTTTTGAGAAGGCAATATGATTTTGAACACTATGACACATTGAGCCTTTTGGAGCAAAGTATAGTCACTGATTTGCAAAAATTCATAGGATTGGGAGGTTCTTGGCGACATAGGCTCTGTGGACATGGGTACGATATTTAATCATTAAAACCTGTACAGTGCTAGAATGTCAGAGTCTCTGGAGGCGCTTTTGACCTTCTGTGTTTTCATGAGTCAGCCATTCTGACGAGTCCTTCAAGTGATTCCATTCACCCGTAACACAAGTTATGGTACATCAGCTGTCTCCACAACTAAACAAACATCTCAAGAGCTCTTGTTGGAGCAATTAGGACTGTATTTCCAACATACACACACTTCAGCACACACCAATGCCATTACAGTGCTTGGCACCTGAGCACTGGGTTCTTAATGCCTGATTCATTTTCTATAGGGTGTGATGATGAGTTGATGGGTTAAATCAGGAGTGATGGAGCAGGAAATGATGTGCAGAGCATGAGGTCAACTGGACTGGGATTGAAGTGCTGTTAGCATGGACCCCAGTGGTCTACTCAATCTACCAACGAGTGACATTCAATTAAGCAATTTAGTGATTCTGAATGACTTCAAATGTATTCTAGGGGGAACAGAGCTCAGTGGTTACAATTATGTGGCACTGACCAGAAGGCTGTCAGGTCAAATCTCAGAAGTGTCACTGTGAAGCCCTTAAGTAAGACCAATAACCCTTACCTACTCAGCACTTTTCATAAAAGCTTCTAAAAATGAATCAGCACAAAACTAAAACATTATTTTAAGGCAAAAGGCCAGCAATTCCATCAGCATCTGTCAAAAACGTACTTCCTGTGTCTGCATGCTGGTCATATTCCAACTGGATAACATAAATTATAAATGTGTGGATAGGGAGATGATAATGAAATTGGATCTGATTTCTACTCCCAAAACAGATGATCTGACATATTGCTTAAATTTAAATTGCTGAATACACTCTTAAAAATGTTCTTCAAGGATTTTTGGATGGTTCACAGTTTAAGCTTTACAAACGAGAAGCCTCTGTTGTAATGTTCCACATACATCTCTTCCACAGGGACAAAAAAGAACGCCTAAGGCTGTTAGACGGAACGTATTTCTAAGAGCGTAAATTCAACATGATGTCAGAGCCTGACGAACAAGACGAGCTACGAAGGTTGGATTCAAACTGACCCAATTACTGTGATGAGATCACTGATGAAGAACAAAAGAAGCCAAATAAGATATAAACAGATCCCTGATTTAAATGAAGGTGATGGCTGGTGATGATGAAAATGAGGATGTGTCACAGTTCTTACCAGGAGTTTGGAAGTTGAGACGCCGTAGCTCAACCGGATCACTGGGATGATGGGACGGCATTTCCTTACTGTTGGGTAAACTGCCTTTCCTAGCCTCTGACTCGGCTCGTTTCCTAAAACAACACAGGAAATGGAATAGTGTCAAACATCCAAAATAGCAGAGTTTATAAACATATATATAAAGAGCATAGCTATAGTCACTTAGCCCATCTGTTACTATGTTACGTCCCTTCCACCCTGGATTTACTCCCTACACTTGGAGGAAAGTGTTGTGCACCCCCTGCCGTATACACGAGCTCCCTGTGACTTGATACATTGGCAGAGAGAGAGGCATGTCATCCCTCCTACATAGTGTTTGGATTCGAGCTCACGAATATCCTGATGCTTTTCTGTTGTGCCACTTATAAGCACGTATATGAAGTTTTTTAAAGCCCTCAACGAAGTTCTTATATTTTTGACCTTCTCCACCAACGTTCCACTCTCAGGGACCTTGGACAAGCCAATCAATCACTGCTGTTTTTCCTTGCCGGCCCTCCTCTGTTGCTGCCCCTCGGCTATGGAACTCGAATTGCCATTCAACATTAGGACCTTTCTTACTCTGGAGATTTTGTTCTATGACATTTGCTTTGACTTGAAGTGTCTCAGATCGTTCTGTCCAACAGTGAAAATATATGGACTACCACCAGATCGGTAATAGTCAGACGTTTTTTGGGGGGTCTACCATTCCCAGCTTGGCAATGTGTATGGCACCGGTACAAGAGCATTAGGCAAACCTACGCAGAAGGTACTTGAAAAAAATGGCCAATGCGTAACTACAAATGTACTCTGGTGCTTCTTTAGAAGAGCTGCTGACTACAGCATACATGCACTGTGCCAAACCCCCAAGAATCTGGATCAAATGGGGTTTGAGTGGAAAAGGTTGGACTGAAGCAGTAAAATTCCCTACCAGAGCTAAGCACAATAGTACTTCGAAAGACATATTTACTTTGTGATATACTGCAAATCGAGTCAAATCAAGTGGAGAAGGAGCTTCAGATGTCACCATGCATCCTGCAAGTGGGACACAATGCTAGTGCACACAAAGCCAAGCTAAATTTAAATGCTTAACCTGCCATCTTAATCCTAGTTTACCTTGGAAACTTTCTATATAATCTGTGAAAAACGAAGATGTTATCTCTTCAGAGATTAAGGATGAGGATAAAGAAAAACCCATTAACAAGTAGATTGTATTGTATGTATTTAACTCCTATCTAGTTTGTGTTCTTACTAGGACGATGGCTATTTGAGGAAACTCTTTATAAATGTTTGACTACTTGAAGCAGTGTGTTAAAGTACTAAAGAACCAACTATTAATAATTCATGGGATTTCTAGTCATGGAATCAAGAACCACTGCAGCATAAATTTATATTCTAAGGATTATTTGGTAACACTTGACTGAAGAGCAGTGTTCATAAGGCTACATAACACCTACATAAGCTCTTCACTGACAACTAACTTCTGATAATAACCTATGTAAACATATATGGAGGTGTCAACAGGCATCAACTGTCATGAAGGCTGCTTTGTTCATTTTGATTGATTTTTATTGACATGCAATGTGTTATAAAACTTTCTAGGCTGACTTAAGTTAGTCATAGAGCATCATAACACAACCATATGCCAAAAAAAACCCCAATCATTTGATTCAAAAGCAGTCTCAGTGGATGCTTGCTGAAATGATCCCTTTTTACAGTAGGTTTATATGTATGCTCATGTAGGTGTTGTGTAGCCTTATAAACACTGCTGGTTATTTCTACAGTTCTACACAGTCCTCTCGCTCTTACCTGTCAGGCTTGCTGCTCCACAGGAAGCACAGAGAAAAGAGAAAATTGGGGTTAGATTAGGACTAGCAGGTGTCCTTAAGATAAACGTGAATTTCTTTAGCACCGTTTCCTGTTTGTGCTACAAAGCATGATCTTTCTTTCTGCTTGGGCTAAAGTTGACATTTTCCAACACTGTCCTTTCAAAGCTTCTTTCTTTTCCTTGTTGGTGCAAAGTTGGCACTAAAATAGAAATCATCCGTTCTGTTTCTCAGCCTCGTTCTTCTTTACAGATGTGATGCTCAATTATGCTTTCTAAAGAAGCAGTCTTTCTGTATTTCTGAACACTGCAATTTGTGAGCAGGTGGATCCAATGGAGCTGCTTTGTATTCATGATGATGTGCGTCTTGCAAATGCACAGATGCCTTTTTCTTTTCACCTCTTTCATGAAAAGAGAAATGAGAAACGGGAAGTATCTAGGAAAATCTATTGTTTACAATTATTGAGGTGAAACAGTCTCTTTTTGTGGTGCTGTTCTGTAGCTTTCTGAGATTAGCATCAGTATGCACGACGCTTGACTCGTACAAGAAGAAAATGATTAACTTTGCTCTTTTGTATTGAGCAGTAGATAATCCCATGAAGAATAACGGCGACTGTATGAGTCGTTTGTGCGTTATGTGGGATGTGTAAGGTTATGACATTGACTCTACTGTTGGTGTTGAAATCTGCTACAACTACACACACACACACACACACACACACACACACACACACACACACACTGTATATTCAGGACCCTGATGTCATAGGTGGTCTCTTTAAAGGCTGCATAAATTTACAGTCAGGCCTCAAGGCCAAGGCATTGAAAACCCTGAAAAGCAATGGATCATACAGCTTAACACAAGGCCTAGAGCTTTAAAATCCATTTATCCTTTCTAATGTCCTGAAGTAGGTTTGTTTAAGTTAGGAATAAAAAGCTTGGCCGAGTGACATAATAGGAAAATAATCAACGACAGGGTGGTGATGTTGCCTAGATCTAGTGCTGTCCTTTACACTGTCAACCTCTGTGCGATGTTCTAGGAACGTTCTCATATGGTTGTGTGAATAAATAACAAAATACAACCAATTAGAAACATTGTATGAAAAGCACAATGCAACCATAAAAAAACGTTTGCGTTTTTAGTTCCCAAAACTTTTGGGGAACATTCTGATACACAATATCCTGGAGAGAACATTCTCTAAACATTGGGAGAAGGTTCTTGTAAAACTAACCACAGGAGAACCATAGGATAACGTTAGTTGAACGTTCTGTGTTTGCTCAGGAATTAGCATTTATGCTTTATTCCTATTATACCACAGCAATTTGTCTACATTTTGTTTGTTAAAGAATGACATGCTGTATACTTTTTATCCGCTCATATTTACATTTAACGTTGTGGAACCCCATGAAACAAGTTTTCACTTATGCTACAGAAGCTACAAACGATCTTTCCCTCACTCGCCTTTCATTTTCTCTCTCTTTAAGTTTATGTTAAGACCAAAAATAAATCGCAGCTTGTCATGTTACTGAAAAACAGCAAAGCGTAAACTTCTCTGAAAGCTTACAAAGCACTTGAGATTCCTTCCAAAAATATTAAATAAACATGGCCTTACAGAAAACTTCACCACTTCGACAATTTTTTTAGCTGTACGTCTTATTTGTTACTATAGAAACCACAAAAATACCATCCATTAACACAGATTAATGGACAATGTACACATGTACAATATATACGTCTGAATCTCTGGTGCGTGCTCACCTCTTGTACAGCAGAATAGCGATGACTATGCAGATGATGAAGACTACAGCCAGGACAGGCCCCACGACCCAGATTAGGCCTTCCTCTTCATCGATGATAGGCTGGGGGTCAATATCGGCTGAAACCACTGGGTCTGAGTATGGACTTGTGGCGTACATGGTCTACAAGATAACAGACACATGAGGTTATGACTTACAGCCATCTGGAAGTCCAAATTTGAGTTATACCACCCAATCACCTCGAAATTACAGTTTATTCAATTTCACTTTCCAATGGCATCTAGAATCAACTCTGAAACCATTATAGACAGACCAATGTAAAAAAAAAATCTGTAGCACAAATTGTTTAAATAAAACCTGATACATAACGGCCCAGACAAAACTAATGTGTTTAATTAATGAATCAAACCTAAGCAGATTCATACTCTGTGTTGAGTCCTCAGTGGTTTCCATAATGCACATAATTAGAGGTTCATTTAGTCATCCTGGCTCAAGCAGCTAAATAGAAATAACAGGACAATTCAAACACTTTACATCTCATAAAGCACTTAAATAAAACATCACACAGTCAGTTTCATTGTGGGTGAGCTGAATGACAACATTATTCTGCAAATTATTGAACAAAAAAATTGGAGATTGTTAAAAAAAGTGAACTAAATGATATCTTACTCTTGATTTCTCACTGTCTCTCTTTCTCTTTAGTTTATCACCTCTTTACAAACTGCAGCACCAGCAGAGGCAATGCAAAGATGAATTAAAAAATACTGCTCATCAAATACAAATTCTGTGGGTTTGAGTGAGTTCTCTCTCTCTCTCTCTCTCTCTCTCTCTCTCTCATTCTTTTACACATACTGCAGCGGAGTAGATAAGACATCCCGTGTATCTGGTGCTATTAAAGAGAAGGCAGTTATCTAGGCATTTCTGAGACTGACAGTCTTTTGGGGCCTCCACTGCCTGCCAGCCAAGTTTAATTCACATTCACACACACACACACACACACACACACACACGTCCGTCTTACTATCCTTGTGAGGACCTTCTATTGACATAATTATTATTTATAATATAGTTAATTAATGCTAAATGCTCAGTAACCAAAAAGAAACCTTTTGGAAACATTTGAATATTTTGAAAATTTATTTAAAAAAATTCCCTTGTAAGGGCCAACCAAATGTCCCCACAACGTCAAAACTGTCAGATATTCCTATCCTAAGATATAAATACACCTTCCCCAAGCCTACACACACACACACACACACACACACACACACACACACACACACCACACAGCCTCTAAGGATTCTCTCATCGGAGGGAAACATGCAAATCTTAACACACACAAAACCATTTTCTTCAATTCAGCTGAGCCAGAAGACAAAATTCCCTGGGAAACAGAGAGCGAATGCATGACGAAGGAGTTTATCGGTCAATTTCCGTTGCCAGTTGAAAAAAAAAGGACTGGGGGAAAAAAAGCATGAAGATGGGGGCGGATATCGAAAAAGCTCACATTTTCGGAGATCTCCAGCACGGCGAGAACAAAGAAGATGTATTCATGTCCGTTGAGCAGCTGCTTGTTCTCGAAGTCTCCGTACATCTTGTTGTCTCCGAGGGTGAACTCAGTAGGCAGCTCTTTGAAGAACGCAGCGATGTAGGGCTTAGGCTCAGCCTGTCTTCGGAAACGCACACCTCCGCTCGTCCGGTTTATCTCTCTCAGAAGCTGATTATAGAAGACAGAAGGAGATAAAAGAGCTGATAAAACTAACACTAACATATTCATACAATCGTAAATTATCTGTATTTATATTTATTCATCATCTGCAGATGCTTTTATCCAAAAGTGAGAAAAAAATCCAATCCAAGCAGGCACATGAGCAGCTCATGGTTCAACAATCACGGCTTTTCTCCAATACAGGAACATTTTGGGAATCCAGGAACTTTTTAAAGAACTCAGAAACTTTAGGTGCTTTTGCACTCACAAGAAACCAGAGCTGCGTTTACTATCTACACGAGTAAGTACTTTATTGCAGACCAGGAACTATAGGGGCGGAGCTTACCATACTGACCAACACTGATTGGTCAAATGAGCACAGACTGAACACAGACTGATCACCACCTTCCTCTATGCACTAATGGCATGACAGGATGCTGGAGGCAAGCAGGTAAAATATACTTGCGTTCTTTCCTTCTTCCTTTTCTTTTATTCTTTCTTTCTCCACAGTTTTGTTTTTTTAATTTTTCTTGAAGGTGCAATAGTTATTTTTGTATTCCTTACTAACTTACTTAACTGGAAGATATGTAGAACATGATATAAAAAAAGATGAAATTGAACAAAAACAACAAAAAAAACCAAAACACTGGATTAACTCGTGGACAGAGCAAAAGTGCATGAAGTCGCTGAGAAAACCTGTTTGGAAAATGGACTTCCAGTTCGGAATGCCTGCTTGTGTTTGGATGCACCTCCTGCCAGTCATTTCACAGACACACTAATCTATGGGCCACCTAAGATCCTGGGGGTGGAGTTTCATGATCATGTGTGGTTATCTTACCAATATTAACCCAACTAACCATTAGAAACTTAATCTAATCTAAAACAAACAAACAAACAAACAAACAAACAAACAAACTTACCTAATGTACCTTTAATTTGTCATTTCTTTCTGATTTTTTTATTTTGTTTTCTTTTCATTACCTTGTTACCTTTCATTCTCTTCCCTGCTTCCATTCTCTTCCTTCCTTCCTTTCACTCCCTTCCTTCCTCCCATTCATTCTCTTCCTTCTTCCCTTCCTT
>JAOTRR010000035.1:3664171-3674646 GCA_028570945.1 Gogo arcuatus
ATTTGTAAGTGTTTGTAAAACTACCACATTCTTATTCTTGTACCATAAAACACCAAGAGATGAATATATTTTATGCTTAAATTATAAAAACTGTTTAATTAAATGAATTATGATTTCTAATTACATTAAAATTGTGCAAAAAGAATGGCTTCAGCAGCTATCTGTAGGCTAAACGTGTTGAACGGTGACACAGTTATTAGCATTCATGAAGCTTGTTTTTGCTCGCAGAGCAGTGCTTGCTGAAGGTTACCCTTCACCCCAGACAAACAGAGGCATTGCTCTGGAACACCGTCCAACTAATGTAAAACAGAAAAAGGCCTAAAGCCTTGGCAGAGCTCTTCTGATAAAAAAAACAAAACAAAACAAAACAAAAAAAAGGTCACAAGGTCTCTCTGGAAGACATGCATTGTAACCGTTTATGTTTAGGAGGCAACAGAAAGTGAACTCGGTGTGATTTATGGCTTTATTTCAGCGAGTATAATGTAAGGGAGCAGATATGGGGTGATGCGGTTTCTCTGGAGGTCATCACCCATTAACGTGACGATAACTCTTATTCCGGGAGAGACTGTGACTAATTCTGCTTTGTTGTGTCTGGTGGCAGGATGTGTGGCTGTGTCCTGATGATGTGTCCTTCTTTGCATGAATATAAATATTTTTAATTTCACAAAGCAACGTATTTATCTGTGTAAAGCAACAAAGGCTATTGCACAGACTAAACATTTCACTGTAGTCCTGCAATTTCATGCTGACTGGGATACATAGTTTTGACTGCTTCAGACATTTGAGACATAATATCACAACTTCTTTGGATCTTTGTTCTTTGTTATATTTTTTATTACACTGCTGATTGTTTTAAAGCCAGTCACCTTTGACTGTAATCTGTGCCACTGCTTCGATGACACCCAGCGTGGACATGGCTACACAGGTGTAGTTGGCTGACTGGCGAACGTCCGTGAGCTCCAAGACATTTCGCCCAATGGGCATGTCCTCCTCCGGGGTCAGGTCCTCTGAGCCCAGCATCCATTTGACATAGGGCATGGGCGAGCCCACTGCCACACAGGTGATGTTCACACTGCCCCCTGGCATGATCTCGTTATCCGTGGGCGGGATTGAGAAACGTGGTGGAACCCGGCGAACTGCAAGATAATATATGGAGCTGTAGTGATATGTGGTGGAAACTTCATACAAAAACCAATGCTAATCGTGTTTAGTAATATGTGTGGCGGTCTAGGAAAACCCTTCAATGGTGAAATATTGAGATTTTATACTACATTCATTTTCTAGTCAAGCCAATTTATTTGTATAGCGCTTTTAACGATAGACATTGTGCAAAGCAGCTTTACAGAAAAATAAAGATTTTTAAACATATCAACAAACAAATTTATCCCTAATGAGCAAGCCTGAGGCAACAGTTGCAAGGAAAAACTCCCTGAGACGACATGACGACGAAACCTGAGGAACCAGACTCAATAGGGAACCCAATTTTTCATTTTCTCCTCCCGAACTGACCAAAGGGAGAAAACTGAATTTAATTATTTAATTCTGATTGCAGCCCAGGAGCAGCATGGACATTTTGATAGACAGTATTTGATTACAAACTATTTCACTATGACATGTAACTGTACAACAACTTGATCAATGTGTGACGTTTACCATGTGAGGGAATCACACTTAGCTAGCGAGGTTTTAGTCAATAAGTCGATCTTTGCAGGAAGGTAGGCAAGAATAAAAATATGTTGTTTTGGTGAAATATATTTACGGTTTCTTAAAACTGAGGGGTCAAAGTATTTTATCGGCATAAAAACCCTATTTTTCGACAAAACCCGATTGTTCGTCTTTTTATCTCTTTGCCAGAATTCTGCAGCAACATCTGATGGGTTTTCCCAGCTCGCCTCACATATAAAGTCACTGTAATGTTCTAATGGTTTATTTTTTACATTTTAACAATCTGTGTCTTCCAACTCGAATGGACAATTCCAATGTCCAACGTTAAAATATTCTGGATTTTAATCAATCCATTCATAAACAGCCCTAGCACTGAGGGTCTGATGCACACACAAACACATACATACACTACTCCATTTCTAATAGGGTTCCAGCAGCGGGCTAGTTTTATCACATACGGTAAGTCATGCACATAGTGTTCCATTCCAGTCCACATGTAAAATACAACACAGGGAGGGAACTGGAGGAGTGACAGCATGCCTGACCTCAATGCTGAGTTCTTCCATTTGATGTGAAGGAATGTGCTGCCTCACATTGCCACATCAGACAGACACAAAACACTTCGCAAAAAAAAAAAAAAAAGAAGATAGGGAAGGGAATGCTTGGAGGAAAAAGGTAGTTATAGTAAAGAAAGTGGATACAGGTCTTGAAAGAAATGATATGTGACAGAAAGAACTTGGAGATGGATTAAAAATGGTAAACAGGTAAACATGCCAGTTAAAAAACAGGAGGTATCTTTAACAGGAAAACAACTGTAGGGAAAATGGAGAGAGAGAGAGAGAGAGAGAGAGAGAGAGAGAGAAGTTAGGATAAAAAGGAAAAATGAAAGACAAATTAAGACTACAAAAAATAATAGTAGATGGGTGGAGCGACATGTTACAGGAAATGAACGGACAGGTCTCGGAACATTATAAGAAGGATACAAAGAAGGGAAGCCTGTAGACAAGCAAGACAGGAATCAGACACAGGCAGGAAGTGGGTTCGAGCTTCAGGAGGGCTTCAGGAGAGACCAGCAGCATCATAACAAACACGGAGGACACGGGACGCTCAGGCAGAACAAGCCAGGAGATTTGGGGACTCAAATCAAACACGTTTCGTCAGTGTTTCTGCTTAGTACACAGTACAATCTTTCCAAATTGTTCCATGAAAGATAACTGAAAGATTACTTTCTTTTTTTTTTTTACATGCTTAGGTCATTCTTTCGTTTCTCTCTCCTCTATTTTTCAAGGCTGCTATGGTGAGAGAATGTCAGGAATGCTTGCTCTTGTGTTGTGGGAGAGAATTTAATGACTCATCGGTGTATGCATGAGATCCTCCCATCGCTAGATCACTTTTAATTAAAACGGCGTCAGCTTACTGACTTTGTTTGGGATGAACTTTGAATAATGTTTGGAAAGGAACTTCAATCTTTGTATAAAAGTTCTTAATAATAATAATAAAAAAAACCTCATAAACCTGCGCAACTGATGAAGCTCATCAATTCGGCTTAAGACGCCAAGCTTCTCCGGAGAGGAATTCTTACATTGTTAAATACAACTTTTCACTCTTATGATATTTAATTAATATTCTATTGAAGCCCGCTCCCGGAAGACATAATGTTATCCCGTTCATTTGAATACCATTACATTTGTCAAGTCTGCCGAATGATGCTCGACATACATCATTCTTTCATTAGTGGCCCATTAAGTTTGTAGGAGAGAAAATCCTTCACGGAGACAGGAGCAGGAGATCTGGGCACGGTGGATTAGAGCCTTGGCTGAGATTCGCCGCCCTTCAGTTTTCATTAAAACAAACGAGGCAGAGGCTTTAAAGCGTCCTCTGAGTGAGAGAGCTCAAGGAAAAAAGCATTTCATGTTGGCACGTTATCCAAAGGCCAATCAGTGTGTACTGAGTAACAAGGGGTCAATGATAGTTTCAGTGGTGGTTCATTCTTTGCTTGATGAATTGATGAGGTCATGTTTCTGTACTCACAAGATCCCATTTTGGAAAAAAATTCTATACAAAATGTGTGATTTTTTTTTTTCTTCTTCTTTTTTTGGTGAGCATTTAATAAACTGATGAGATGAGATTCCAGATGTTCCATGAGTGAACTAATAAAATCTTTCCCAAATTAATGAAATCTTGCTGAATTTATTGCATTTAGCTTCTGTTTTAATTACATTTCTTTATGGAATGTACATGCTTTTTCAATTAATAAGATATTTGTTATACAATTATTGATCCAAGAAATTGATCCAATTTCTTTATTGATTATATCTTTGCTGAATTATGATTTTTTCCTAAATTGAGATTTTATTAATAGACTGATGAGGATAATTTGTTGATTTTTTTTCTTGCTGACTTGATGAGAAATTGTTTACTGAATCAATGAGTTTTATTTGATTAAAATTCAAGTGTTCGGTTCCTTGCTCAATGTTTCTTATTACTAATAATTAATACAACACGATCTTCAATAACAGCTTTATCATGTCCAAGGTCATGATGGATCAGGAGTCTATCCCTTAACATCAATTCAAGAGCTGTATGAGATATATGTATTGCATTGATTTGATGAAACTGTTGCTAAACTAAAGAGAAGGTACAGTATATGCTGAATTGTTGAGCTGATTTGAGGATCTAAGCAGGAACACCGACGTTAAGATCTAAAGCTAGCAGGGGTCGTGGTCTGTAGGTGGAGCAGCACCTGTTCACCATGCAGAAGCCGCATTCGGCAAATGACACACATTCTCTCTTGACATGCGGCACTTTTTAGACGGTTAATCATAACAGCCAAGACCATGTGCATTCAGCACAACGAACAACAAAAGGGTATAAAGTGGACCGTATCCATGACAGAACAATACGTAAGGAACCAGAATGAGAATCAGAAATGAAAAAAAAGAAAAAAAAAAGAAAACAGACGACACGTGCATTCATTTCAGTTGTATTGGTGACAGCTGTGGTGGCAGTTTCGTGTTTGCAACTGAAGACAGCTACTTCATGGTTTGTTTTTTTTCTGTCTTTTGTTCAGTTCTTTGAGTTCAGTACAATGAGATGATTAGAAAGTAAAAAACACACCAACCTTCTCGCAGCTCTGGGGAAATTTGATGCAGAACACAATGAAATGACAAAAGGAGAAAAAACAGGGGAAACACAGAGAGAGTAAAAAGGCCATGTACAACTGCTACTCATACACATCTGCTAGAGGAAGGCCATTTGGTATTTTGGAGAGAATCCTACATTTCTGTACTTCGGATAAAAGAGTAAAAGACTGCCTAGCTTTTAAGATATTACACAGCAAAATCACCAGTGTTGACTTCACACCTACAGTTTAACTATACAATATTATACAATAATACCTCCCCTGGGTATATACAACCATCTAGAGCCAAATACAATCCAGAAATCCATCATTCCTATGGAACATTCTTAAATGAGCTACATTTCTAGTGGCAGGAACAAGCTTTTTTGTTAATTTTGAGAGCTACAAATCCAGAAGATAAATTTGGGTAAATTCTTTGGCCTACGTGTCGCCTTGCCCACAAGTTCTTTCGTCTCCAAACCCAAACTTTTAGTTACTTGTATTTGGCTGAATTAAATAAAAATATACATAGTTAGGTACTGAATAAAAGCGGAGCTCCCGATGAGTGTAAAATGTGTTAGTAAATAATCCCACACTGTTTTTAAAAAAAAGCAAATTAAAAATAATTGCTGGATAAAAACCCCTCTATCTCATGTAAATAAAGATACAAATTTCGTTGTCCGGTGGTCAAGTGTTTATGAGATACGTTGCCTTGCACTTACGATCGGGTTCTCTGTGGTGGTACACATTCGTCATTCATACGTACGAACGTTGTACGGTCGCAAAAGTCATCAAAAATCAGGACGATGCATCACCATATTCTCTTAAGTATGGAGCTTCGCTCCTCTATAAAGTCTTAAACTCAATTGAAGCCCATTTTTCAGCACAAAAACAGCAGCTAAGCGTTTAACCCCATAAATGATCTCTTGGTGAGTTCGGCTTTTCCATTTATGTCACGATAGTTAATGAATAAAATGTGGTACAGCAAACAAACTAAAGAATAATCAAAAATGTCCTGTTTCTACATAAAAGCAACAGAAATATCATTCATTTACACCACTACATGTTCGTTCACCACTTTCTGATTTTGCTGTGTAAGCAGATCAATATTACCAAAACACCATGTAAGACATATCAAACTGTCTCAAGTATGTTAAAGCCATTTATATTGTCATATGCTTACATCCTTATCATCTAAATTTGTCAAAGATTAAAGCCAATAGCTTTATTAACTAAATAACTTGGACATAATCTTAAATAATAAGGTAAAAACATCCCTCTTTGGCTACAGTACAATAATTACAGTAGATATTTAGACCCACGGTTCTGCTAAAACACGTCTATATGATATGTATATTACTTACTCCAAATAATCTGTTACAATTAGGAAATATTTAAGTCGATGTCTATGTAATATATGTGATATATCATTAACCTATACTTTACATAAATAGGATAAATGTAATTCATATTAAAGATTTCATTTTATTTTTCATTGATCAAGTAACATTAACCCTTTGACATACACAGCTACAAATGTGCTAACAGCTTTGATTTTAGTGGATTGTAATATTTTATGAACTAGTACACGTGTATGTTATTATCAAGCACTAATTGTTATATACGTCATCTCTTGAAGTAACGTACGATTACAGTAGAAAAAAATTAAATGTTATAGACAATGTTTTTGTATGTTACATTATATTTTATCATTCTAATATATATTTTGCAAAACAAAAGTGCAGCAAAGACAACCTGTTTTTTAGGGTTTACAGCATTTTATAGTATTTTGAATAATTAAAAATGCTTATTTAGTTATTGATAAAAGTATCTTTGCTTTACATATTTCCTTTACAAATGATTATGGCTTCTGAAGAGCACTTTAGTTAAAAAAAAAAATCAACACATCACAAAGCTCAAAGATACTATCCTGTCCTACATGCGGACATCACTGTCTCTTATATGGACAATGATATCTGGTTTGAATGGACATTTGTCCTTCCCTGACGGAAATAATTCCTTGATTTAGGCCAACATTGAAAATTTAGCATATTAGTTCCATGAGAAATCAAATGAAAAAAAAAAGCATTACTGACAAGAACTTGCTGTAAAATAACTGAGCATAATTTGGACCTTGTGAAAAATTTCTCAAACAGACTGTTTTGTGCCAAGGCAAAGCAAAAGTCAAAGGGTTAATGTCACATTTATAACAGATTTATATTTCCTGGAATGTACTCTCACTCTGCAAGAAAGTGAAGAAAGTAAAGAATTTTTAGTTTTTAGTTAAGAGTTTAGTTTTTTTCCTTCCATTGTTGGTGGAAAAGGGAAGATTCGGCGTGCTGTAGGAAAAATAAATAAATAAAGAAACATGGGTACAACCCGTAAACCTGCTGCAAGCTTAGGGGTCAGTGTAATTAGTGTCACACCAGGCATTAAATCGTGGCATTAAAGTAGGAGAATTAACAGAAAACCAAAAACAGGAGGGAGAGTCAAATGCAACAAAGATACTTACAAAATGTGTAGCCAGGAAACTTTGGACCCAATAATCCATTTATTCTGATCATTTCTGTTCAATATGCTATGATACTACATATCCCCTCTATATATCGAGTACATTTACAGAACACTAGCCCTGTAATCAGCACAGAGTTGTCCCAGTGGGCTTTCCTACCTCGGACATATAAGTTTGCAGGAGCTGAGTAGCGGGTGCCGTCGTTATTAGTGGCGACACACTCATACTTTCCTTGGTCTGATTCCTCGCTCTGTTCGATCTGCAGTGCTCCTGTATGGCAGGAAAGAGTATGGGGCAGATTCGGGTGTTAAGGTAAAAAATCTCACAGTGCAACATGAGACTAAGCAAAGCAACATTTTTGACAATCCCTGTTTCTGTCACATCGGTGATATTTTTCTCGCTCGCACATTTTTTCCTTATATAGAGATGCATAAACATATTAACTAACTGCTCTTGTATGATTTTCTAGAAAGAAAAAAAAAACACCTGAAGTGGTGACTGTATCCATTAAATCATTAAACCATTAAATCAACCACCTGCTGATTTCTGCTGGATTCAGAACCAGTTGAACCATTAAAAAAAAAAAAAAAAAAAAGTCACAAACCTTCTCGCTGTAAAAATGGGCAATCACCCCATCATTTCTAGTGCAGTGCCTTATTTCTGTTGTCATGTTGCATCACTGAAATTGTGATGATTTGAGCTGAATAAATCATTTGTAGAGTTCCAGGTTAAACAGTGTGGCTATGGCGTGTGCTGATAATCACTTATTTTGGATCAAGTCATCTTGAGTAACGACTTTTTCTTTTTTTTTTTAAACGTAGGCAGGATTTTGAGTCAGCATTTGTGCTGAGATAAATTCTATCCAGTTGAAAACTGAAAAAGCTTAAGCACTTAAGAAAAGATTTTGTTTCGGATATTATTTTTGGCTACATTTTAAAAAGTCAGAATCAGAAGTCCAATCAGAAGTTTGATAATGATAATAATAATAATAATAATAATAATAATAATATATGAAAAAGCACAATTTTATAATATTACTTCATAATAAAGGTTTGTAAATTTACAATGATATAAAATTGTAATATCAGCACATGCCTAACGTGTATTTATGTCCATTTTATGGATTTTATGACTACTTTTTAGAAGACTGGATTCTTTTTTTTTTTTACTGTGCACTGCAGTAGACATTTGAGGCGACACAAATTACGCACTGATCATTCTCTTCTTACAACACACTGTACAAATCACATTGATGGAAAAGGAGAACATACAGTCTACATGTTGCAGGGTTTCTAAAGCACTTTAGCTCTTGCTTTAACATGACTTGGATGCTATTTGCTAGCATTGCCATTACAATTAAAAAAAAAAAAAAAAAAAAAAAAAAAAAGATTTGCAATTCGAAAGGACAGAATAGAGCCCTGCAATATACAACACCTGACAGGACTGTTCAGCATGGGAGAGGATGAATGACACTGCTTCAGGGCAGCATGGATCAAACAAAAAAAAGGATTACAGTATACAAAAGCAGCATAACCAGGGAGGACAGTCCAAAAAAAAAAGACATTTGAGTTAGAAAATTTGGCATAGTCAATTGTAAATTCGAATTAATCAAAGATGGCCCATGACTCGCAAAAAGAACCAAAAACAAAAATTTCTCTGCAGAAAAAAAAAGAAAAAGACATTTGCTGCTTGGGCATTGAAAAATTGTATTAGGAGATTCATCATCAGCCAGACCATTACATCACCCTCTGTCCCAAAATGATTGACATGCAAGTCAAGAAATGTATGTCAGTGCAACTTACAACCTTTTTTTTTTTTGACAACCCTTAGCTGAAAAATAAAACGCAGGTGCATTAGAGGTCAAAATTCAGGTCAAAATGGCCAACAAGAAATCAACCAACCACTGCCATAGCTTATTCAAAGCTACAAATGACACCCATAAAAATCCACCAATGGGATCAGCAGTGTGGTGTCACATGACCAAAGAAAAACTTTTTTTTAAAGTATATATGCATCAAACCACGTCTCCACCTCCTGAGTTGCTCGACAAAAATCACAAAACGGGCACCTCAGTTTGCTCTGCCAGACCCTTTGTTAGCTTTTCCCCAACCCTGAAGAATAAAAAAAATCAAAATGTCAAAAAGGAAAGCCTTCAACCCAAGAAAAGTAAGAAGGAAAAAAATAGGTGGGAGAAGAAAAAAGCACCGGAGAAACTTTATCAAAAAAGTGGTTGTCTGGGCTTTTTTTTTTAGAGAAGGGTACAGGTAGAGGAAAGCACATAGAGATGAGAATTTAAAAAGATAAAGAGACAGTATTTTTTCTTGAACAAAAAAAAATTCTCGTGGCAGAGGAGAGGCGAGAAGCTGTCCGTGAGTCCGTCATCGTATGGCACGAGTGTGCAAGAACAGCTAAGGGGGGAAAAATGTTTGGTTGTTTTAGTTGGACAAAAAGAGGGACACATATGAGTCGCTATGGCCAAAAAGAAAGACGGAACAAAAGCAATAACAACAATAATAATAATAAAAATAATAAGAATAATAATAAAGAATAATAATTAGAAGAAACAAAAAAAGGAAAGAAAAACGCCACTGGATATGCTTCTTTGTGTCACAGTAAGCATATCGCAATTTATCAATTGGAAAAAAAAGAAATGTAGTGAGGAATGAAAGCAGATACGCAAAGGTCAGATGGAAAGAGGAAACGGAAAGAGATAGAGAAGGGGGTGTTTAGGGTTTAGGAGGATTTAGGAGGGTTTGAGAGGGACGGAAAAGCTAGGGATGATACAGGGTGTTGGGATGGAGAGACGAGACATATACATGGAGGCGGGCGGGATGGAAGGACAGCGAGAATGAAGTTTAATTTTTCATTCTGTGAACTTCGGTTCAGCTCTCTTACCTCGTATTGGAGTACCACCTGGGTGGATAATATGAATGCAAATAAGATTGGAAAGAAGAAGCATTAGTACGAGAGGAAGGAGGCTGGGGGCTTTGGAAGAAGAATCAAATTAGCTTTTTTTCTGTTTGTTTGTTTTGTTTATTTATTTTTCTTTAAACAGAGTATGTTAAAAATTAAGGTAGGAAAGATAAGAGAGAGACAGATAGATAGATATATAGAAATATATAAAGAGAGAGAGTGTGAGAGAGAGAGAGAGAGAGAGAGAGAGAGAGAGAGAGAGAG
>JAOTRR010000035.1:3695896-3708455 GCA_028570945.1 Gogo arcuatus
TGTGTGTGTGTGTGTGTGTGTGTGTGTGTGTGTGTGTGTGTGTGTGTATACATCCCAGGGGCTCAGATCAAATAGACAGATAAAGAGAGGGATACAAAGAGAGAGATGAGGCCAATTGGTCTGAAGCAATGCCAGAGAACACGGATAGACTGACACGAAGGATTTCATCTCGGCGATAACAGACCGTTTAGATCGAAACAGAGAGAGAGAGAGAGAGAGAGAGAGAGTGAGAGAGAGAGAATGAAGCTGCAGCTCAGTCCACTGACTGGATCTCTGCTTGCTCTGTCCCTCTTCATCACTCTCTCTATCTCTGAATACACACTCGTTCAAACCAGTGTGTGTTTTCATATGCTTCTGTATATTTGAAGACATATTTTGCTCAGACTTATATGAGACGACTCATGCAGAAGAAGCAAAAAAGCTACTTCATAAGACTCCGGGCTGTTTGCTTTGTGGTGTGTGTGTGTTGTTGGCTATGTCCTGTTATAACACTCTGTCCCCTTACATTCTTTCCCCTTGAGGAAAGAGCAGACATTAGGAAATAAATACAGTATTCCAGGCGATGGATAAACCTAACCAAACCTCTTTAGTTAAAGACGTCACTTCTGTTTGAAGTTCCTGAATATTTAAAGCACCATGTTTAAACGAAAACCTGCTCACTGCAAACTGTATTAATTTGTACACAAGTCATTTTAACTGTCTGACCTACAGTCAGGCTTTGAAACCAGAATATTTTGCAATGCTCCTTTTAAGTGGCAAGTTTCCTTTTCTTTGTCGTCGGATTTTTGTTAACCAGCCTTGAGAAACCTGTGAGAAAAGGACTATTGAAACAAAACCCCAATTAGCGCCAATGAAGAACATCATCTCAACATCACACTCCTTCATTGGCTGTAGTGTGACCTACCAAAGTTAAAGCCCAAATCCATCTGGCACCCTTAAGGGCTTTTTGGTTTGTCCAAAAAAACTGAGGGAAGGTTCCCTTTCAAGTAGAACCCTTTCAGAAAGTCACAACTAAGAACCCTACATTCATACTAACAAGCCACTCACTCACAGTGTTTGTCACTTATGGATGTGGCCTAGAGGTTTTGCCATGAGAATGGCAGGTACCTTTGTATTTATCCTAGTTATTGATATTTAGCTGAGTGGTGAACCTTCACAGATCCCACCTAAAAACACTAAAAATAAACACATAGTTTCCTTTAAAAAAATAAAATAAAATTCTGACTGTCATGAGCTCCTGGCTTGATTCTACATCAAACCTTTCTCCAGGTGTTCACTATAAGGAGTCCTAAAGGAAAAGGAGGTGTGATCCACCTGAATTCTGCCATGCCAATAAATAATTAAAAGCCAGGAGAGTGTACGCAGTGGGAGAGATTGCTTACAGGCTGAACTGATGCTAGACAGAGTGCATATCTTCATCCTGAGCAGCACAGAGAAGTGAGATTACATCATCCCCAGTGCTGCCATTAAACAAAGAAAAGTTTGTCCAAGCATCCAAGCGAGTTGGACCTGGCTTCCCAGGCTGCAATGCTGTGGGAATGACATCATGCACTATATCCAGTTGATGAGAGGAAATGTAACTTTTTTTTTTTTTTTTTTTGAAAGCAGATCAGAAGACTGCAAAGGTGGTGTTTTTGGTGTATTGTATGTGTACGGGCCAAGACTAGCCTAAACAAGAGACCTTTTTTTTTTAAAGATGCTGGAAATAGTTTGTGGTATTGGACTTACATTTTTCATCTTTTCATCCTGACTCTGGACAAAGAACAGAATCAGTAATGTTGTTCTAGAAAGGTCTATGATACTACTTCTTGAAGAAACTTTAATGGTTTAGTACGTAAACAAAAATCTTTTTTAAACTACTTTTAAATGTATGTAACACGAAGTAGAAGACACAAGTGCCTACTCAAACATGTTTCTTTGGCTGATAAAAGTAATCATCATCTGTATACCAAGCAGGGGCAAAATCCAAGGGACCAGGAACTAGGGAACTTGGAGAAACTATAATACACAGGTCAAGCACAAGGTCAACCAGACAGAAAGTTTAGGTACCAACAGGGACAAGGTGGGGATGCAAAATTGCGATAGGTTCATGTGGACGGAAGGTTTCCGTATCTCAAGTCAACACTTTCTCTCGGTAGTTACATCAGACTTCACAACTCATGAGAGACAGAATCCAGATTTCTAGGTTCAAGTGGATCTCTAGGCTTGATAAAAATTACACCTCTGATCCAATTCAAATTCCCGTTCATCGATGGTGCCTTGTTCTGTGCAATGTTTCGTCATAAGTCTGTTCCTTTTGGCGAACTTTCCCTTAAGAGCATCATTATCTCAATTGGAAAATGAGCAGCGTGACCTGGATGGTACTCTTCTCCTCTGAACCCTCTCAACTCTTCAGGGGGATGTGATAATTCACCACCTTTTGGCTTGTGACCCCGACCCAGACAAGAGAGGAGGAGATGCACTCCGAGTCTCTGATCACAATAAACCACCTACACAGTGCAATCACCATCTCCCACTTCAGACGGATTAGTCGGTACAGATCAGTGGAGAACTTGGAAAAGATCATTGAAGGTTTCTCAGAGGAACACTACACTGAAAAGTTCAGGAATATTCTGGAGAAAGTTAGAGATTCTAAAGGCATAGCGTTACAGTTTGGTGATTTTTCTTGTTGTAATGACCCTAGTTCATCTTGTGAAGAGTTTAGTAATTAGCTGATGACGAAAATCAGAGAAACACTAAAGTTCAGCAGGGAACTGAATTGGCCCTCCGTAACATTCGTGATCGTTTTATAAATAACCTCTGAATAAGAACAATAATGTTGTTATACTTGGGGTTTTTTTTTTCAATTCAAGAGAGAGAATTGAAAAAAGTGCCTGTTGTGTTAACAAACATTATAGCTGTTATAAGAAACTTACTTCTACAATATTACATGTAACTAGAAATGGATAAAACTCCAACATGTTCATTAATAAATGAGAAAACATTAGCTTTATCAAATTGCTGTGCTGTAAGGGGAATAAACACTTTGGGACATGCTGTGCTGTTGTAAAAATGTCATAAATATTACAGAGATTTTAAGTATCTAATGAGACATCACACCTAAATATGGCGATATACTATAAATTTGATGAGAATATAGAAAAAAATGATTGCTTGGCTGAGATTCTCCGATTCTCTTGAAGCTGTCAACAGATGCAGCAGATGTTTCTCTATGATAATGAACAAAGTCTATCTTTCCAGCCTGCATTGTAATATTTAGCGCAACAGTGATGTTGTATCCACTTATCCGTTAGCTAAATCATATCTGACACTGTACTCACACAAAACCATTCATTTCCTTTATTAATTACAGTCAGGGGAAATTTTGTCCAGGCTGAGATCTATAAAGTCAGAGCAGATTAAGTTCGATCCTTTTAATTATGGAAATAAACAACCAGCCATTATCTGTTCTGTTACTGAGTACTATGCAGCCCAGGCTGTGAGAAATGAAAAAAGCAGTGCTTTCTACTGACCCAAAAATAAATAAATAAATTGCACAAGAGGCTATTAAAAAAAAAACAGCACAAAGGCAGAACCATGCCCATGGACTTCCTTTCAAACCAGAAGGGCCAACTTCTTCCTCAACAGCTGTACATGCTGACATGGACACTTTACTCGTTCAATGCTTTTCATACTTTGCGGCTCCATAAAGGCAGAGCATACCTGGGTGGGTAGATAAGTCCGTAAATGAGCACAGTTTGGAGACAAACAGGCTCTTTGGCAAATTCTGTGGGTCCTGGCATCTAGAGAGCTGAAGGATAAACTACAGTGCTGGGTGCTCTGTGAGCTCAGGATATTTCCAGGCCGTGTAATTTTACAAAGGTTTTCATGCAGAGAGCTGAACCTGACTTTGGTGAACATGCAGCGCTGAGGCAGTGGTCTATTCAGGCATGAATTTGAACACTTCAGCAGTGCCTTTGTTTTCCTGTCAGCATTGCGGCAATAGGAACAGATTCATGCGGATTTACTGAAGAAATGTGTGGGCTGGGTTTGGGGGGAGGGGGTGGGCGTTGGAGTTGGAAAGGAGTCCAGTTCAAATCAGATGATAGCTGGTATACCTCAAGGATGTGTGCTTGGTCCTGTCCTCTTCTTGTTCTTCACCACCTCTTTGGAAATCATTATCCAGTTTCACAACTTCTTTTACCACTGCTATGTGGCTGGCATCCTAATCCCAGGTTACCTCTTACTAGGCACATTTCTCGTCAAGCATCGCCTAAACCTAAACCTTGACCTAAACCTAGGCCAGCCCTACCCTTAACCCTAGCTCAACCCTGGCCCTAATCCTAGTAAACCTTAATACTAAAACTAAACCTAGCCTAACCCCAAACCTAGGCCAACCCTAAAATAACACCAACCCTTGCCTAACCATAATCCTAAAACTAAACCTAGGCCAACCATGAACCTATAGGCCAACCCAAAGCCAACCCTAACCCTTCCCCAAACCTAAACCCAGGCAAAGCCTAACCCAACCCAACCTAAACCTAGGCCATATGTGAAGGACCAAACTCAAAGACAGAGCTTCTTGTCATCCTGATGTGTCCCTTCATTCAATAAATCACCTTTAAGCTCAGCTTGCCTCTGTTATTACTACCAAGGTGTCCAATTATTAAGCTCCACTACAATATATGGCCAAAAGTAGGTGGACACCTGACCATCACACCCATATGTGAGCCTTCCCCAAACTGTTGCCATAAATATGGGTGCGATGGTCAGGTGTCCACATACTTTTGGCCATATTGTGTATTAAATGTGTAGAACCATGTCTGACAAGGACAGCACAGTCAAAACAACAAAGACTGTACCTAGACACCATGATCTTGAGGTTCGCATGACCCAGAGACGAACATTTCCTGTGTGGGATGTGTCTCAGCAGGGCTGCACTGTCTTAGCTAGCTTTATTCTGCAGCTCTGGGAGTTACAGTAGAGTGTAAAATAAAGTCATAACCAGCCAAAGATGATGAACGGAAAGCCAGATGGTCTCCTGACTTTGACACACGCTCTCAGGTTACTACATTCTCCCCAAAGCGTGGGAAGACTGAACTAGGGGAAAATTTATGACGTCTATTGAATGACAAAAAGGTACCAAATGCAAATATATAGTTAGAGTATCATTTGCAACTTCTGTTGCTTTGAAGCGGGGACATATTTTTATAGGTTCAAAGAACTAACGCTGCAGCAGAAAGACGCAGATCTCTTTTAATCACGGCATTAGCTGCAGCTGCTGCTGGGACAGGGTGTGCCAACGGATTAAATGCTGAAACTTGCCTAAAATTTCCCAACATATGTTGGAGGTTATAGATATGGCTGTGTTACTTCTGTTCTGTCATACCAGATTTCTCATAAAAGATGTCCAATTCAGTCTGAGGAAGCCGGAGTAGGTCTGTTCTCTTTTATAAACCCGTGCAAGTAGATTCAGAGTGGACTTCATTATACTTCCATCAAAGCACTTAATGCAAATGAATTCGGTGAGTCTGCTAGTTCATCACTAATGGTGTTCCTCATCATCCTCTATCCTGGCCGCATGCTAATAACCCAGTGGCGCATTTTCTCCTCCCAGCCTTCGTCACTTCTCTTGTAATGATGCAACTGCATCAATTGGCTTTGTTCCCTATAGGATAATCCTATATGGCTGACACTCGCATGGATTTGCTTGCATAGGACTGAACTGACTTACTGTGACAGCCGTGGTTCAACTTATTACCGAGTTTATTAGTGGCCTTTATTATTTGAACTACATGTGCTGCAACTCTAAACTGTGTGGGATAGATTGGGAGTTTGTTATTCTTGCACATAAGATCCAAGAACAGCAGTCTTATAAAACCTGTCACTCAAAGTACCTTAAAGCCGCAGAAATCTGAGACCGTCACTGTACAGTATACAGTATTGGCTACTTTTAAGTCTGGGCTAATAAAACCCAATGGTAACCCAGTGGTTATAGTGTTACAGATTCAATCCCAGATGGATAAATTTCCACTTGTGCTTTTATACATGACATAACAGAGGATAACAGGTCAAAGTCTGTTGAATTAAGAACAGCTCTGGCTGTGTTCTCTGAGGTCCAGTAGCAGGAGGAACGGGGCCTCTGAGCAATGAGGGGTTAGTCTCTGAAGAACTGCTACAGACAGAGTTTTCTTATGAAGGAGGCAACAAAGAAAGGTCAAAGATGAGAGAAAGAGAAAAATGCAGAACAAGAAGAGAGATCCCAAATGAAAGCTTGAAGAAGACAAAAACAGAAGGAAATAGGAGATGAGAGATCGAAGAGAGAGGAAAACAAAAGGGTGGAAATAGCAATTTGCCCACAGAAATTACTTGAGAAAAGTGCAGCTCAGAAAAGAAAAGAGGATACGATCTATGCCAGAGAACATCATTTCATGCTACTGCCACCACCGGGCTCCATTACTCAGAGCTAGAGAGAGGGAGACAGAGAAAAATAGGGGTGGAGAAAAAAAAAAGAGCTCTTGTTTTGTTTTACGTATTATCCATTGAGGAAATGACCTTGTTCATGCTCATTACCAACCCGTTCCACCCCTCCCCTCTGAATGGAATGATCCGGAGAGCCAACAGATTTGGCCAAGTGGGAGCATTTATGAATAAGACATGACCTCCTTCCCACGGAAGAGACAAACCGCTTCAGTTTCACACTGGATACGGACAAGACAGGGATTGTCTTTATGCTTTAGCAGGATTCAGAGTGCACTTTATTGACACCTAGATAGGTTTTCTCACCCATAACACTCAATACAAACAAATAATAATCGTTAGATATACAGTAAATTGACACTACTGTACATAAGAACTAAAATTGCACATTAAAGCAGCCTCCATTAAAATGGCTGCTTAACCCAAGGGGTTCAACAAACAAAATTGCCAAAATTACCTTTATTTTTTTATATAATTAACGCTATTTTTTGGTGTACACATTGGAAAGATGACGTTTTGAGAATCTGCGCAATTTGGTTATGATTGCTTGTCACAAGTTACAGTTTGGTGAATAGCACAATGAAGAATGAAATCGCCAAGCGTTCATGATTCATCCATGTTCCTGCTGTCTCATATCTCAGGGCAAAATTAATATTGGTTTTGTCTAATTATGCATGTGCAGCTAGTTCATTGCCTACTGGCTAGATTTTGGGTAATTAGTGCTCTGTTCTCCACTTTCACTCAAATAAAATGTGATTAAATATTCAGTTCAGGGCATTCCAGTGGTTGGTAATTTACTGAGATGGGGCACGTGTGTGTGTGTGTGTGTGTGCGTGCGTGCGTGTGTGTGTGTGTGTGTGTGTGCGTGTGAGTGTGAGTGTTTCGGGAGCAGATCTACTGTCTTGTTGCACTTCCGTCTGACTTTATCATGGAATATTGTGCACAGCAAAGTCACTCGGTGTTAGTTTTAATTCGTGCACACACTGTTTTATATTGAATGAACTGCACGGGAATATTGCTGAATTTTTACATAGATATTGCTTCATTTCAAATCCAACGTGCTGGAGCGCAGAGCTGGACCTATACCAATTGTCATAATCCATACACATATAGATGAGCGGATCCGCAGCGTACAGGAGATGCATGATAACAAATCACGGTTGTTGAGCCGTATGATAAATGTGTTTGTGTCACTGTAGTGTCTTTAATGCCTTTGCTGATCTATTCTGTACGGATGTTAGAGGTGCAATCAGTACTAACTCATTTACTGAGTAATTTTTCAGTCTTCTGGGGATGTATAAAGGACTCCCTCCTTTATTCCCCCCTCCCCTCTCTCACCTCTTCCACTTTATCTTTCTGTCTTCACTCTTTATCTCCTTGTCTCCCTCTAGTCCTGAATTTAAACTCCTATTCGTCCCTTTCCACAAGCACAATACAAGTACTCCAGAGACAGTCACTGCTAGAAGACCACAATGCCAGGATTCACTCTGAAATTGTGACAGCAGAAACCAAAAAAACAGAAGGTGGTAGAATTTATGTGTTTTGACGACTCAAGCTGGCATGTTTTCCCCAAAACCCTCTGCACAGACTCAGAGACAGGATGAAAATTCTTTGTAAAGAATTGTGCCATAAAATTAGATTACTGGTCCAAAGAAAAGCAGTGAGAAGAAAAAACAAAAGTGCCTGCAAATGACGAGAATACTAATCACAGACCATCCACTATGCCTTTGACTCCGAGGCTCGAAATATAGCAGAAGTTGATAAATTGGCGAATGTGAAATTAAGTGTAGTGTTAATTTCCCACACAAAGAAAAAAAAAAAAAGATCAGTCTGTCATATGAACATGTCTAATAATAAATAATAAATCATTTTAAGAGTTTCTATAGATAAAGAGTTTAGCGAGATGAAAAAGCTTGACCTCACAGAAAACAAGTATGATCTCTTCTTTCTGGCCAAAAAATAAATTAAAAATAATAACAAAAGGGGAAGAACTGCTAATTATTAAGTCACACCATTTTTTTCTGCTCACAAAATCAAAATCACACCGAGACAAAAGTTTTCTCCATCCAAACTTAGAAAAAAAAGAAAGAAATAGAGTGATGAGAGTCTAATATCACTGCAGTTTTATGTATCATCAGGAATCTATGTCCCATCTGTTGGCGGAGAAAATGATATGTGGTGTTAATTTGACCACGTAAGCAGAACATTGCATGGATAAAGACAAATAAACAACAACAAAGCAGAGACAGTTGTCTTTCTTACCTGCTTGTGCTGGTGGGACAGAAGGATAAAAGTTAACCGTTTGTGTTCTTTTTAACGTTTCAGTTGCGCAAGAACCTACCACGTAAGACAGTGAGGCGTGTGGTGGCGCTAATCTCTCCAACACTGTTGGAGGCCACGCATTCGTAAATGGCTTCATCCCGTGGAGTGCGCAAGGGCTGGATTCTCAGGACGGAGCCGGAGCCATCATCAAACTCTATCACCTGCAGATACGAGAGGCAGAATATGTTACGGGAGTTTTCACAGTAGACGAGAGGAAAAAACACACAACACAACACAAACAATGTTATTACAAATTTCAGCATAAACATTGCAATATTATAATTATACTATGTAGGTTAAATAAAACGGCTATATTAAATGATTTATTTATTGATTTTATCTGATTGTTACAAATGTTTGGTGGTGTGTCTCATTCTCTGGTGTGACGTATTGTCCAGAAAAGCTGGCACATTTGCAGATATGGGTGTAGAATTGAATATAACACAATGTAAAATGCTCTGAAAAATGTGTCTCTGCCTTTCTTTTTGTTTCCTTCATCAAAACATTTCAATACAAGAACATCGGACATGTGGTGTTATTTTGACAGGATGCTGACGATATGAAAGGCAAAATGCAGCTCTAATGGACAGACGAGATATGGAATGTGTACGAACATGGCGATGTTTGCAGCACAGCTGGAGATCAAAGACAGAAAAATCCTGGTCTCGCTTTTATAAAGTACGTTAAAAATCAGGTAGGGCAAATCCTCTGTCTACTACATGCTCTAACACACAGTAACTGTCACACACTGCGTGGATGATAATGCATCCAAACAGCAGTATGTCATGGTAAAGCTTCCTCGCTCCACTCTCAGAAAAAGAAAAGGCACAGACAGGAAGTTGCTGGGCTTCTGAAAGGAAATGACTTTCCTGAAGAAGCCGAAGGGTGACTGAATAGCATGAGGATTCAGGATCGTGGTGCTGTTAGTCTATTTATCCGGCGTGTTAGCATGCAGAGCATATACCCATGGCAATGCAATGAACTCTGATAAGATTAGATTTCTGTTGGTGTTAGACAGCAGCGCCCGACAGGGGCCGTCCCCTTTAAGCTGCAAGCCGTCGCTAGCAGAACAGTGACAGTGAAAATGCCGCAGCAACACACACACACACACACACACACACACACTCACTAATGGGAATCTTATCAGTGTCCTCGTGTGATGGGTTGCTTTATCATGGATAGCAGAAGCGCAGATTAAAAGAAATAAATCAAAATGCTTCAGCCAAATAAGAGAGCCAAGGCGCATACTGTGGAGCAAAAGAAATGCATCTGAAAAGCAATAAGGAAGCAGGAACCAATGAACCAATTGCAGTTCACAGCCAAATGCAAAACCACACGTGCTAAGCATCAAGGTCAAGGCTTTGAAAGTGTACATATTTTGCCCTTTTACATCAGCAATCTCTGGACCTTTCACACTCGTACTATTAGCTGCATGTGATTTTTTTTTACTTTTGTATTTTTTAAGGTGTTAATCTGAGAATTAGAGCTATCGTGGTACGGCCTGACACATTTTTTTTTGCCGAGGATTTTACATCCAAATAATACACCTAGTACCTCAAATCTCTGGTTGCTCACTCTCTTTCCCTTCTTGTTCCAAACAATTTTGGGTCGTGGGTCACCCGAAGCCTGGCAAACGAAGGAAGCGACGCCGCCTTGCACTCCTGTTTGGTCGCTGGGGGTCCTTAAAAACTTTGGTGGTGCTGGGAAAGACAAAGGAAGAGAAACAGAGGGGTTATTAATAAGGTATAGATCACGGTTGCCAGGTTGGTGTATGTAAATCAACACCCTGTTCCCCCAAAAAGTAGCTTTTCATGTTACCAGCCATGAAGCTTTCTCAACGCTGGAAAACTTAAAGGAATAGCTTTACCTCTTTAAGAGCAATATCATTAGGGATGTATGTATATGTGAGAAAGAATAACTACAAGGTTTAAAAGACATGACTTTAATGCCAGGGGTTGTTAAGTAAAACACCAACAGGTTACATTTGTGCTGGGTCAAACGAGGAAATAGGTCACCACACATGCCAAAGTTGATTAGCTTGTCTTTGTTAAAAGCTAACCTCACAGTTCATGCATTAACACTGACACAGTAACTTGGCAGCATAAATGCACAACAGCTAACATCACTATTTGTCTCGCTTACTACTATTTCACATGGAAAAAAAGATGAATAAAATGACTACTTTTATGCAAAAATACTACTCTTACATATCAGTTAACATATTTGACAACACCTTTTTATATTAACAATTAAGAGTGAGCTAAAGTACTATTTAGCAGCTAAGCACAATTTTTATCCTGTCATAGCTCTTAGCATGTTGTGTTAGCACTCTACAGTTAGCATATCAGGATGCTTCTCAGGACTTACTATATTACATAGAAGAGAAAATAGTCTTGGAATGGAAAGAGAAATCCTTAAACTGAATCTCAAAGACCATCAAATCAAATAAAATTTTAATGCCAGTTCTTAGCACAAGGAGCAGTGTTAGCATGGTGCTGCTTGTTGTAGTGCTTAGCGCAATGGGACTTATTAGCCTTTGGCCTGCAGGGTGTTGGAGTGAGTCATTTCCTGGTCACACATTGCTCGTGTCTTTTTCCCTGCAGGGTCTGGAGATGCTCTTGTTCACTCCATGCTTCACTGATGCCAAAGCTCATTTCTACCAGGAATATATGGGAATAAGGAAAGAGTGCTGTTCCATGCCCAGTTATTTGGCCTTTGGAGCTGAATAAATAGGATTAAATAGATAAGAAGGCTGAATTCATTTCAGGACTTTTAAACCCCTTAATCTCAACACAACATTAGCTTATATCCACACCAGTAAACCAATGTTTAGGGCTGATGTGCTATAAACATACAGAATTATAAGATTCTCCTCATTCATTTATTCTGACGAATTGGTCCTTTCAGGTTATAAAAACAACAACCACGTGAACAATAACCTTTGTTGGTGATTATTGGTATGTGATGGTAAATGCTGATGTTTGTTGGTGTCTAATGGTAGAGTATGGGCGTAACAGTGATTCTGAATGATCGTCAAAGTCCTTCTAGTAAAGGTTTTTCCACTTGGCAGCCATTTTATAATGCTCCTGGGAATTTCTTTTCAGTCATACAAGGTCACACTTCTGTCTACTTGAATGAGCAGTCATCCACACACTAAAAACAGTTCAACAATTCAATGACCTTCTGAACAAGGATTTGAAATGGCTGTTGAAATCTGACAGAAATGGCAAACACAACATTTTTTCAGGTTGTCCTGGCTACTGTGCAGTATAATATGATAGGCAGTGTGTTTTCTGGTAACATCTTAACCAACAAGACACCTGGCTCTTTTTACTCGAGAAGTGGGGCTTACATAATACAGAGTTATGCGCTGACCGTTTCATATTTTATGCAGTGGGATGTCTCTAGTCATACCGTTTCTGAAAGTTGTTATGTGAAGGTGAATCTTGCTGTTCGTTGGTAAACGTTGGTGAACGCTGGTGTTTCATGTTAAATGCCTGTGTTTGATGGTGAACATTGATGTTTCATGATAAATGTCAGTACTTGATGGTGAACTTTGGTGTTTCATGATACATGCCTGTGTTTGATGGTGAACGTTGGGGTTTCATGATAAATGTCAGTATTTGATGGTGAACATTGGTGTGTTTCATGATAAATGTCAGTACTTGATGGTGAACATTGGTGTTTCATGATAAATGTCAGTGTTTGATGGCGAACGTTGATGTTTCATGATAAATGTCAGTGTTTGATGGCGAACTTTGGTGTTTCATGATAAATG
>JAOTRR010000035.1:3829846-3840596 GCA_028570945.1 Gogo arcuatus
GAGAGAGAGAGAGAGAGAGAGAGAGAGAGAGAGAGAGAGAGAGAGAGAGCATTTGAGCCAGCCATAGCTCTCGGCTGTTGGATGCCAGGGTAAATTGAAGTGTGTAAATCGCTGCATTACAGAGCCTTGGTGTGTTAAACTGGCAGTAGCTGGGGGTGGATTAGCAAGGCCAGCGCTAACATCTTTCTGCCGAGAGAGGCTCTTTCTGACACTAATGGCTGCCAGTCTCGTCTTAAGCTCGTGTCAAACACTCAAACTCTGCCAGACTGCCTTCCTTCACTCAGAGATGCCTCCGCAAAAATCCAGAGAGCGAAGAGTTCGGAGAGAACGCCTGCACACATTTCCACAGGAGGTCACAAATCCAAAAACTACTCGTTTGAAAAAGTTCTTTTACAATTTGACAAAAATATCTCAACGAATATCTACAGAAATGTTGCGTGAACTCGGTGGAAGGTTCTCAAGTTTGTCGGTTTTATAAATCATCATGAATAAAAAAAACAATAGTAGGTGTCGAGTAAGTATATCAGTACAAACATTTCATATATTGGAAATTCCTTAATCTTTTATCTTGTATGCTTTTCGAGCAGTGACGTGGGACCAGCATTTATACAGCTGTAGTTTATTTGTGTTGTCTCCGTTTAAATTAGCCAACAAAAAGTACTGTTGTCATACTTATAGTGTGTGTCACTCCTCAACCACGGAGCCAACAGTGGATTTGTCTATGTGCCTGAGGGAGGTGCGTCTCCTCTACAACAGGGTTGAAGTTTCCAGAATGAAGCCGTAGTGTTGTACAAACTGCATGTCGTAACCATCAGCAACCACTTTGGAGGTTTCGGCGAACAGATAAATCTCATCACTCAGTTATGTGTTCTTATGTTTTTATAACCATGCTGTGAGGAGAAGAGTGATGCCTGCTTTATTGCTTTGACAATCTTTGAGCCGTGTCTCAATTCAACAACACACTACGCCCTGGCTGTCTCGCTGCTTCGCTGTCTGTCGCTCTATCTTTCACTAACTCCTCCTACTAAAGGTTGATCTCACTTCATAAGACCATAAGACCCAAGAAAAAGAAGACAATTAATTCGAATGTTCTTCTTGGTACTATTTCCAAATAACTGATGAGAAAAAAGTGTTTAGAAGAGAAGGAGATAAAAAAAACAGGCCAGTGCTCATACTGAAAAGGAGCCGTATTTATATGTCCACAGGGTCTCTCTCTCTCTCTCTCTCTCTCTCAAAAAGCACATTAACTAATCCATATAAATGACCCCTTTCACTGTGAGCCCTGTGCATCAGAGGCTGACAGTATTCAGCACACTGTAGGCCAATTTCACATTGAATTTGCGCCGTGATTTGGAGCGTGCATGAGGAATCGTAATCCCGAAAAGCACCTTTTCCATCCGCCCAAACGACCTCGCTGAAAAGGAGACACGTAAATAGCCATCTTTCATAATAATGTAGCACTGATGTAAACTCCAAATAAGCCTGCTTCTGCCATTGTGTCGAAGTATGTGTGCATGTGTGAGCATGTGAGCGTGTGTGTGTGTGTGTGTGTGTGTGTGTGTGTGTGTGAAATGGATTGGATACGAAAGGGTCATCTGTCAATAGGGTGTCGTGGAGTAAATGTGGGTGGATAACATTTGGATTGATCAGAAAGAGAGAGAGAGAGAGAGAGCGAGAGAGGAGGAAAAAGGTGGAGGGACGAGGGACAGGGTGTGTGTGTGTCTGTTTTGGGTGTCAGAGGGAACCTTGTGCAATACGAATTCACGCTTTTATTGATGTTCGCCTATTATCCTGCCCCATTTCACAAAGCCAAGTGAGTGTGTGTCATTCTTATGATGTTTCATAAATGAAGAGGGATTTCATCGTATAAAAGAAAGCGTGCCGGGTCAGGAAATCCTCAGAGTCTTGGTGTTCCAGGATATTTGAACAAAAGCCGCACTCTTTCCCTGTCCTTGTGCTTAAGAGCAGATATACAGTATCTTTACAATCAACAAGAACATTCTGACAAGCGTGAGTCATCAACTCTTTTGTACTGATCCTTATCCTTATCCTTAATAAAGTTCTTTATTTCACCCAGGCAACCGGAGATCATTATGAAACCCATACTTTTGTTAATCCTATACACCAGTGTGTAAAGATGATCTGTAAAATTGAAAATATTCCAGGATTGTGTTTAAAAGGCAAAAAACAGTCAATCGAATCCAATAATATTGTAACTTTGGCCTCGTCAGCTTCATCGAGAAAATTAATCGTATTTACCATGTTTAATGTGACTGTGCAAGTGTCAAAAATGAGTTATGTACCTAATAAGCATTTGCGCTGACTAATTAAAGGAATCATTATTACTATCAGTATTATTAAAGATGCTTCAAATTCAAATGTGACGACATAAACGGTGCCTCCCATCTGCGCCATAACATGTCCATAATGTGTGTCCTGAAGTAACACGCAGTAATAACAGTAATCCCTGAGTTATTTAATAGTTTTGTTTGTTCAACTTGTCACGAATCGACAACCTGAAATAACCTCGGTTGTTATTGTCTCACTTAACACACCTTACGGTGTTGACCAGAGGAGGATGAGGTCCTCTCGATGATTCATGCTTCATCGTGTTTTCATTTTCCACGTCATAATCATCTTCATATTATATTTTCCACCCAAGAAAGCATCACACATGGTCCAGAAACAACGATATACTGTATATGAATATGCACCAGTATTCAAATTAAAAACATTGCCGTCCATGTCAACGGTTTCCATCCCGAAACTGTATTATAGATAAGGACACTCTGTAGTATACAGCCGGCTAATGAGCTTCTAGTAAACTAGCTTTCACTTTTCACTGCTTTTATAGATCGAGTTCAGATTTGATTCATTATATTTACAGCAATTGTTTTTACAATATAAAAAGTGACTCAGGAGGCACAAGATTTTGTCCATCACTAACATTCGCTAAGCTAGTTCGCTAACCAGCTTAGCATGTAGGATCTCCAATCATTTCAGACCTGAGGTTCTCTTTCCAGATGCCTCGGGATTAAATGAATTAACATAGCTCGAGTGATGTGGTATAAAGAATCATCATAAAGAAAGCAACATTAAAAAAAAACACTGGAATTACTCTTAAACATGTACAGCATCCACAACGGATACAAATACCGGTAGGTCTACAAAACTCCTGACATATCAACCAGGACAAGCATGGACAAATAATCACCACATGTGTAAGCCAATGCTATCTAAGAGCTGGAAAAAGGAAGATAAAGATTTAGATGCAGTTTACCTTGAGGCTGCAGTTGTGAAGGTCAGTGGAACATTTTCTCCCCTGAGACCTGAAACAGATTAATGATTAGGGAAACAAACTGTTAATTAGAAAATGGTGTGAACTATTAGACAAATAGAAATGTAGATTCTGATTAAGGGGGGAAGGAAGGAAGGAAGGAAGGAAGGAAGGAAGGAAGAAAGAATGAATGAATGAAAGAAAAAAAGAAAGAAATAAAGAGGTTAGTTTTAGCTGTGCTAAGTATTCCTCGCAGGCTCTTTGGATGGTTAATGGTTCTAGCTTTCCAAAGCAGGTTGGAAAGAGTTGGGAAAAAACAAACAAACAAACAAACAAACAAACAAACAAACTCTATGCTGCTGTAGTGATAAAGCTAAAACCTTTAAGGCTTCCCTTGCAAAGACAAGCCTAAGAACCCTTTACGATGCCCACCTGCTTTTCTCAGAGTGGATTCATTTTACACTAATATGAAACGTCAGATCACTGCCTGGTATCTCACATCACTATAATGAGCCTTAACAGTCTCCACATGAACAGATGTCCATTTTAAAAACCAAAATGAACTTGCTCCAAACTTGTTTTGACAATAGGGCGGCCATTTTAAAATTGTTAAAACATAACGCTGAGAAAAGTGGCTACTACATCATCCGAGTTTTAATAAATACTGTACGTGCTGCTTGGTCTGAACTTGCACTAAAAGTACACAAAGGACACCATTTGAGACATAATCTCCATGCCCACCTCAGGCTAAAACACATCAGCATATCGGGTTCCCCAAACCCCCCCGCCCAAAGTTGCTCATTAGGCTTGCAGCCCTAAAGTGTTATTTTGACCCAGGAGAAGAAAAGAAAACAGTAGGACGTATCTCATTCACTCAATCCAAATGCAGCCTTGAAGCACAAAAAAAAAGAAAACAAAAAAGGCATAGCGGGATTTCCACCAGATGTGTGGTCATATCCGTATCTGCCTCTGCAGGTGAGATGGTCAGCATTCAGATTGCTGACAACACTGACAGCTACAAAGCAGTGAACCAGAGAGAGAGAGCAAGAGAGAGAGAGAGAGAGCAAACCATTTGTTTTCTGTCAGCATGTGTCAGACAGCAGAAAGGGAAATGAGAAAGGGCAGGGGGGCAAACAGAGGAAAAGAACTCTGAACAGAAGACAAGTGAATCATCTGTGCACTCAAAATCCTGAAACTCTCTGGAGGGGAGAAAAAAAACAGACCATCCATCAGCGAAGAGCAAAAACATCACTGTACGTGCTTAAATTCATCTAAAATGTGGCCTTTGATTTTGCATCAGGAGATAGTAGCACAATGAACGAATAAACGGTCTAAAAGTTCAAAATTTAAGATTAGTCCTGGTCCAATCTGATATTCATTATCCTTCTCTGCCAATAATAACAATAGCGTCAAATATATACTGCATTTGACCTTTTTCTAGAGAATTTCAGCATAGCCTCATTGCCTAGAACGCGTGCAGCAGATTACACAGTCGGCTGGGCTGTAACATTGCAATCATCAAACCACAAAAATGTGCAAATATAGAATTAATGATAACATCTCTCTCCCTCTCTCTCTCTCTCTGTCTCTCTCAGCTGGAAATTACATTGTCACATCCCCCAAAGCGCCACGGCTCTGCTGCTAAAAAGTGTAAAGACTGCATGTCATCCTTTTGCCCTCCAATAAGATCTACGTCTGAACACTCAGAACATCGAGATTAAGAAGCTTAAGGTAATAGAGTTTTGGGAGCGACGGTGTGTTTGTTGGCTACACAAGCAGATTGGGATTTTGGCATGTGAAAGTTTGTTCTTTGAAAAGTTCCTTTTTTTTGTCTCAGTTTTAAGCTTGTCATGCATTATATCTATTGTTCTCTGTTGATTGCTGCCAAAAATAAATTAGACTCCGCCAACCGTGAAGTACACCACTCTTTCACTTCTTTCAGATTGCAGCCTGTCCTAATCCCGCTGCTCGTTTTTTCGACTTACACCCCTAAGCTAACCTCTCCCCTCACCGAGTCACTTCCGAAAGCCGGTCTCCATGGGAACGGTTACCGAGTGCCCGGAGGAGGAGGCGGGCGGTGGGCCCTCCTCTTCTGAGTGTTCTCGTTAGGGCTCTCATCCTGCTCCGTTAGCGAAACGGCTCCAGCCATGTTGAATTAGTGCTAATTAGGATAATTGCGTTGACACTGGCGGCTTGGGGAAAATGGCTTCTGTGAAAAAAAGGTGAGGGAATAAATTCGAGAAGAAGCCAAAAACAGGGAGGAGGAGGAGGAGGAGGAGAGGAGCGCACTTGAGCCGTGCACATGGTTTAAGAATGTGACTGCGTTGATGATGATCGGAGTTATATAGAAGTCTAAAACCTGGAATGTGATGGTGTTTAAAATGTCAAAAGATACAACATTAACATTATATACTGCACATCCTTACTGCACATCTTAATTAGGGTTCTGCTGGTAACATAAATGTCATGGTGAGCTCTAATAGCTGTACCACATATAACAACTGGTCTGATATCATGCTCGTTTATTCATAAATGCCCCCATATCAACATCTGATCTGATTTGAAAATCATTCTTATGCTAAAGAACAGATCTGCACCTATTTCAGTATAAAGAAAAGCAGACTGCAAACATCTCTAAAAATGAGCGAAAGGTGTTGTGAATTGTGCGAACACAAAAATATTCGCAAGTCTAGAAAGTAGTTCCCTGCTGCGAGCACTGAGCCACGCCCCCTCCCTTTCCCTTCGCTCTCCGCTTTGCTTTTGTGTGGACCAACGAGCTCACCGATACAGCTTTGCTCACTCAGGTCAGCTGCCCTCACTCTTTATATTAAAGATCATCACTGTACCATCTTAAACATTAAACTCAGCATACATCTGTTACGAACATAAGCAGAGCAAAATAAAATGTTTCTTGATCCCCCTGTCTGATTCATACTAAGTAGAATTATGGATAATTCCTTAATATCAGTACTGGCAATTACCAAAATAAAAAGTGTTCATACTTGTGTGAGACAGAGTTAGCATAGCCACAGCTCTCAAATAGAAGGCCTGCACAAATATAAGTGTAAATAGAAGTATTACAAAGTCTTCGTGTGTGAGTCTATGTGTGTGTGTGTGTGTGTGTGTGTGTGTGTGTACCTATGAATGTCTATGTCCTTTATAATGTAATCAGAAGCAAAGACCTTGGAAGGCCAACCTGCTGAGCGCATTAAGCTCAAGGTTCTGTATTTGCAGCTCTGCGTTTCCAATGGCATGCCTAACAGAGGCTTTCACTGCAGCCGTCTCTCCAAAGACACCGTATAGCTTCATTTCATTCTTTTTCTTTTTCCTTCTGGAATTCAGAGCACTTTTTATAGCGTTCAAATCCTATGACTCAGTTGGCCGATGGTCGTTGCAAAACATTTCTTTTGTCTGGAAGTATGTTCGGCTCATCGTCTCCTCTATGGGTAAGTCTGAACCTCCTGGCAGAGGTAACCGGGAGTTGGGATGAAGTATCCTGGTCCAATCTTCACCCAAGGCCCTGAACACCCAGCCACAGAAACAAAACAGCCGCAAAGCATCAATGATCAATGCACCTACGGGAGATATTGGGTGCTTTCCATGTTTTGCTGCCAATTTCGTTCCAAATTTGGGACAAATAATGATGCTGGATGATGTTCAGGCGATGCATGTAAACTGACATGAGCGTCTTTCTTGCAACACTTAGATTAGTGTTGATTTTGAAACTTGACAACCAAGCAACCAAATTGTGCAATTCTAAAGCTGTGCTGTACATACAAACAATTTTATTTATTTATTTATTTATTGAAATAATGGATGTTTATTGAATAATGAAAATTATATAATAAGGAACTTTCACGTGTAATTCAAAGTGCCGCTTCAGGCTGTGTGGTGGAAATTAATTCACCTTAATTTACTGTGAGTGAATTATTCTGTCTTGCTACTAAAGTTCTTTAAGTCTCCTACATGCAATAAAAGTGCAATTCATATTTTTGGACTGTTATGGACAATTATTCACTATAAATATTAAAATTCAGTAACTACAATGAACCTTATATGAAAGCTACGCAATTAACGTAAAAGAATGATGTAACTAAATTCCTGTGCATGTAGTCCTGGGAGTTTCAGGACAATGAGTGCAACTCTAAGTGCAATTTATTTAATGTTTCTGCTGGCTAAGGCAATCACGCTATGCTATCGAACCGTATGTTGCTATACTGTATAAAGTGCTGCACGAGCTGGATTAGTTTAACTAGAATTGCTTCACTAATGTAACTTGTAAAGCATCTGAGTTACGCATTATTATTTGGATGTATCTGGAGCTCGACAACAATAACAACACGGCTGTTTCTATTACCAGTTTTAATAATTACATTACAGCAAGGTCGATTTGAACACGACGACCATTACGGACCGCGCTCTGTGAAATACAGAAAGTCGTTTTCACCAGAATAATTACTTTTTACACTTATAATAACTTCCAATAGCTTAAAATAACTCATAATCTCTTGTGGATATTTTCTATCCTTTACAGAAGCTTCATTCATCCCACGACTCTGTCAGAAAATAGACTGCTGCTTTTTAGAGAGCTGGAATTACCCAAGTTGCATCTGTCCATAGTTTGTGGACAGAAAAAAGTGTACTTTTTGAACCATGATTTCATATTTCCAATGAGTTTGTGGTTTATTTCCCCAATAAATATTCCATTTGTGTGCATGTACACATAAAGTAAAGTGTCCTCGTGTTGCAATACCAACGTAAATAGAGGAGGCAGTATAGCACCATGTGACCCAGTGTCCACAACTGAATAAACGAACTAGCGTCGTGTCTCAAATCGCATACTATTCTAAACCGTTACTGAGTACTACCACTAATGGTTTTCCTTTTACAGTAAGTGTTTGAATTGTGTTCTGTACTGCTCTTCTGGATTTTCTAGATTAATAAATAGTTTTAAATGTAAGGTTAGAGTTGATTTGAGATACAGCCCAGTGACAACAATCATGCCAACAGCAGACTGTTTTAAAGTGAAGCATGTTTAACATCAGTGTGCGTGGAAGAGCTACAATTACACACCGACTTGGAAACCAGATAGACAGGGATGTTTTGGCTTTCGTGTGCCATCTAGTGGATGTTGCATTTAATCCTCCAGATGTACATAAAATACCCAAGCGAGTATTTATACGTTTCAGGATCAGCTTCTTGCATGAACGTACACGTTGTGAAAGTGAAGTATAGTTGTGCCTTTTGCAAGAGCCGCTGGATCGGGTTCAGGTCCACCTCCTGGACTACTGGTTCTCTAAAATGCAATAAACTGCACGCGTAAGGTTTTTTTTCCCTCAGCAATAAAGAAAAAAGAGTCAAGGCTAGTGTTAAATTAACATCGTCGGTCTGATTTAGTGTTCCGAAGAGGTGTGTGAAAACGCAATCAGCTACACTGATCAATAATGGGAGCTCACTTCCAATATAACAGAGTGCTTTTTGAGTTTACAGCGCATACAAAATACAGATGCTGGCGCACGAGTTGGAATCCGCACAGCTCGTTTTATCGTACAGTGCAGTTTTGCCCAAAACTCCGATGCTGACAGTGATGTATGGGCTGAATCACCCCTATTGACCAAGCCATTATAAACCATAATTCCATTTAATAAGCACTACTCATAACTGGTGAGATGAATGAGGCCTGAGCATGCTGTCACTTTGGAAGATAATTATAGCGTCCTGAATAATAATGTGAAGCTATTTAGTTGATCGCAAATGCTGCTCTTTGTCCCCTGGGGAGAAACGGCTAACGCACTGAGTGCTGGCATCTGTGCTAGGTTTAATAACTTAAGTCAAAGGCTTCTGTGTATGTTAACTTTGAGAGAGAGAGAGAGAGAGAGAGCTAACCCTGTCAGCTGTACCTGCTTGCCTCAGCTCTTTCAGACATTTTAGCTTTTAGTGTTAGCTCACAGTCAAAGAGCAGAGCTCAGAAAGCTGGGGAACACTGGCACCACAAAAAAAAAAGTAGGAAGAGGTATAAACCATTTCTCACTTTAATGAGACATGTCACTTATTTACCAAATGAAAGCAGGACTAGCTGAGCTGAGCATCACGAGAACCTTTTCCTAGCCTTTTCTTTAGATCAGGCTGCATATTAAAGCTGTAATGAAATTTATGCTAATCGTTAATAATGTTCACTTAGACGGGCGCGTATGAGAACAGCGACACAGCCAGATAATGGAATTTAGCAACAACAACAAAAATCCTACACTTTCAAGCTATTTTTCAAAAGTCTGCATAATCCTGTGTCAAGGACAGGAGACGAGAATGAAGGAATGAAGGGATGGACCAGATGGACCAAGGAGAAGGTTGAGCGATTGCACAGAGGAGAGAAACAGATGGAGAGGAAGACAGGATGGACTGAGAGGAATACAGGGGAAGATTGAGAGGAAGACAGGGCAGATTAATGCTTGGGTGTGAGATAGCGATGTCCCTGAACATCCAAAGAACTGCTAATTAAATCCGTCTCACAACTATTTAGATCTGAACTCGTCACTGTCTTTAGCCAGAGAGTCCTAAGATTCCTGAAATTAAATCTACAGCATAGCACAAGCCACACACTTAAACTCGTCATCAAAACCATGCCTGCTAGCGTACACACCAGTCAAGACACATGCTGGAGGATAACCAAATATTCCCTGTAGCCTGGAGCACATACAGTTACATAAATGCCGGCATAAGTACCCTTGTTTGGTACAGGATAAATACTGTATACTGTAGTTTAGCTGCAGTGGAAGCCATTTGGAAAACTGTGTGATGTCAAAGAGCCGTGTGATTTGGAATGCCGGTGTCACAGTTCAGTGTTTTAGTGCACAGCATACACAGTGATTAGCTCTCTCAGTCTGCAGTGTGTGAATTTAGTGAGTGGAATTGATGTATTTTGCGAGAGATTCAAAAATTTCTGTCATATTCGACTTGCGCGACTTGTGCTTCAGTAAGGCAATGCCATGATTGTTTTCCTAATAAAATATAGACACGGTTTCAAAAAGTGTCAATCTGTTTATGACCTAAAACATCATCAGATTTTCACACGAGTCCTAAAAGAGAACCCAATTAAACAAATGAGACAAAACTATTATACTTAATCATTTATTTATTAAGGAAAATGATCCAATATTACATATCTGTGAGTGGCAAAAGTCTGTGAACTTTTGCTTTCAGTATGTGTTGTGACCCCCTTGTGCAGCAATAACTGCAATTCAAGGTTTCTGGTAACTGTAGATCAGTCCTGTGGTGGGTATCTTTTGGATTAAGGTCAGGAGTTTGACTTGGCCATTGAAAAACATGAACTTTTATTCTTCATTCTTTATCCATTCTTTGGTAGAACGACTTGTGTGCTGAGGCTTGTTGTCTTGCTGTATGACCCACTTTCTCTTGATATTCAGTTCACAGACAGATGTCCTGACATTTTCCTTTAGAATTCACTGGAATAAT
>JAOTRR010000035.1:3859105-3871649 GCA_028570945.1 Gogo arcuatus
AACAGTAAATAGTAAATAATAAAAATACAGTAAATAGCCCTATTCCACAACTGTATTAATCCATATTACTACAATCAAGAACCGCTCAACTAAGTAAAGAGAAACAACATCCATCATTTCTTTAAGACATGAAGTGTCTTTTAATTAATAAAAAAAGAAAAAAAAACCCACCATTGAATTCAAAGGTGTGTCCAAATTTTTTCACCGGTACTATACGTCAACTAATAATGACACCACGCCAAAAACCGCAACTGTATTGTTTTCCTCATAATATGTGAATATTATTAATTGTTGTCTGGTTTCATGGTGGTTATGGACCTTGAGTTCAAAATCATTAGTTCAAGTTCCAAATTGGCATGGATTTATGTATGAACGAGCCTGAAGTCTGAGCCCCTGTACTGCTTCCTGTTTACTAAGACGGAGCCCTTGAGCAAAGCCCTTAGGCACCCACAAGTCTGGCCTTGTGACCCTCTATTTCCTTTCAAGTGTCAGGAATCAGAGAAGAGGAAAAATCTCTATGTGGCAATACACTGGGCTGTAAAGATTCCATTCAAATATTATTTGTGTCATCTTGCCATATGAGCAGACACTGGAAATAGAGCCAAATACTTAATCATACTTGTAAAAACTAGCTTTCATGTTTGCCATTTTAGGAATCAGGGAGTGTGAAGGGTACGTGCTACTAGGGAATATGGAAAACTAGGAAAACATTTCTCAAAACTTCTACAGATTAAAGACACAAGGTTCACAGACACACACGTCTCTAACCTGAGTGGCCGGTTTATTAGATACATCAATAAGTATACTAATCTAGTACCTAATAAAGTGTAAATATTGTATACACAAACTAATATGCCAAGAGGTGTAGGTAAATCAGGGTGATAATAACCAGGATGGAAGAATGAAAAGGTTTCTGTGGCATTTCCATTGTATTCCAGCATTTGTGCGTATGTGTGTGCTTTCTTTACAGATATTTCTACTGGGAATTTTACACAGCGAAGACAGAGACATTACTTTTCCTTTCATGTCGGGCTTTGAAGCTCAGAATCAGGAGCTCAACTGAACATCTGTTTCTTGAATCGATTACTGCCTTGTCTAATCAAGAAGTCGTGCAGACATTTTTATTTTACACAAAGATGGAAAAAGCTATGATTTGTTTTATCTGGCAGTTGGTGCTTGTGAAAATAAGATGTCGCTCCCATTGGTGAGATGGATTTAAACAAGGTGCATTGTTGCTCATAAACTAAGTGTTCTACAAACATGAATTTCCATACCCTGTGTGTTTTCATGTGTGTGTTTAATTTGACTGTGGAATTGGGTGGGATGGGTGGGAATTGACTATTTTGCAAGTCATTCCACCCACATGGACCGTTCTCTTTAATTTAGACTACTAGTTTCCAATAGGATTCAAATCCAGAGCTTAAGAAGTCTTAAGCAATACATTGATTTTTCTGTTTCTGTAACAGTCCTGTGCTAAACTTGGACTCACTGTCTTACTGAAAACTTAATCTACTGGATTGTTTTTAAGCTCCTGCAAAAAAATTATTGTCTCTAATGTTTGTTTTAAACATTCCTAAGGAGCCGACCCATAGTGTGTGTTCTCTATTGTGTCAAAATCATCTGGAGAGCAAGCTTGTAACTCGGAATTTCCGAGCTCTGACTAGGAAGAACTAAGGAAACTCGGAATTCCTACTCAGAAAGTCACGAAGTTCTCCTCAACCCCAAGTTCAGCATATGTTCACACCGTAAACAGTAAATACATTATCACTTCACTACTTTAAATGAGTTTATAGTAATATTTACCTTAGCTCAAACAACATAGCCACATTTGTTGGTTAAATCTACAATACTAACTTTATGGTTCTTGAATTTGAGAAAGTAAATATACCATAAACTCATGATCACTAATGTTAGCTGACTAGCTTGCTAACAAAACACACACTTTTATGGATGCGTCCATGTTTTTTTTTCTTTCTCATTTTGTAGCTCAAACATTATGTAATTCTTAGCTTTGTATGAATGCATACGAGAGGATTACGAATTCTGATGAAATGTAGATTACATGTAAACAGGCTTCATAGAAGTTGTCATTTTCTTACAAAATGCGTAATTTGGTTTAAAAAAAATACCAAGCTCTCAGTGCAAACTACTTTCGAATCCAACACTTCAATGGTTAATATTAAGGTGGTGTTACGGACAGTATGTAAAGGAATATAAGAGTTTGACCTTGTGAGGACATTTGGACATTTTCCCCCCAGCTTATTATTCCTTCTGGTTACTGAGGTTAATGTTAGGGTTAGGTGTAGCTACAATAGGCATAGTATTCATTAGCTAGAATGAATTACGTGTGTGTGTGTGTGTGTGTGTGTGTGTGTATGTCTGAAAGCACCTTTCCTCATCACACACCCTACACTTCTTCATCATTCCTATTCTAGCCGGTGAATAGCACTCTGATTTGCTTGTCTGGACGCTGTGTAAACACACACTGAGCATGCTCAGAGGAGGAGATCCAACTGTCATAATGATGCAAGTATATTTTTAGCTCCTAACAAGTACTTTTTGCTTGTAATGTGTAATTCAGATATGACAAATGTGCTTAACTCAGCTGGTAATAATAATAATAATAATAATAATAATAATAAGAGAAGAAGAAGAAGAAGAAGAAGAAGAAGAAGAAGAAGAAGAAGGGGAGATCAGTTCTGTTTTGTCAGGATTCAATTTTAGCTTCTCTGTCTAGATACTGACTTCTAAAGAAATTCCAGAATACTGTAATGCTTGGATGCTTGAAGTTGTATGTCATCAGGTTAGCAGTGGTAGGAGAGGTCATGTGATCGTTAAGCCCAGTGATGCTATGTATAGTGAGAATAAGAAGCAGATGATGATCTGGTCCCTTGGGGAAATCCTGTTGAGGAAGTGAGATGATTAAACTGAATCTCTCCAGGAGTCATGGTAGCATTGATCCTGTAACTACCAGGTCAAAGATGAGCTCCTGATGCTTAAGTCAGCAAAAGTGAGATAAGAATCTGGTGATTTTACAGTACCAAAAGGCAGCTGGCAGGTCGAAAAGGATGAGCGCTGAGGACACAATTTTCCCCTGGCTTAGTGCGGAGGGTTCAGTAACTGCAACAAGAGAACTTTCCATATTAACTAGCTGAAAATACGTCGACAACAAAACAGCATCTCGCAGGATTTTGGGATAGAATAGAAGGATGGGATTTGTGTTGATATTTAGCAATCATTAATAAGGATGCTAAAAAGTTTTGCATTTATTCCTTCAGCTGATGCTGGTATCCAAAGGTTCAATCTGAGTACTTGATGGACAATAGCCTTGTTTCAGGAACCAACAGCGGTTCTCTGGTAGAACCTTGTTAGAAGAGATGTAGCCCAGATGTGGTAATGACATGCACGCTCCATTGCTTTCAGGAAATATTCTGAGGTTTGCAGAGAAAACTGCAAAACTGAGAAACTAGCAAAGTGGAGACAGAGAAAGAATATGAGAGAGAGAGAGAGAGAGAGAGAGAGAGAGAGAGAGAGAGAGAGAGACTAATAATATATTTATGTTTCTATTTGAATGTAAATGTTTTGTCTGTATCAAAGATATGACATTTACAAATGTTAATATTTGTCATGAATTTACAGGAAAAAATGCGAGAGAAAGAGAGAGAGAGAGACAGAGAGAGAGAGAGAGAGATAGCGAGACAGCGAGAGAGAGAGAGAGAGAGAGAGATAGTGAGACAGCGAGAGAGAGAGACAGAGAGACAGCGAGAGAGACACAGAGATGGTGACATCACTGCCATCTGCTGTCTAAAAGTAACATAACATTTTTTAACATACATTCAATTATGTGCTTTTAATTCCCAAAGTGATGACGTCATTTTTCTCAGTTTAGCTAAGAGCAAAAATAGATTCTCTGAAATTGAAGAAATAAACATATTACCCAGATCACAATTAAAAACATCACATTTATCCTGCTCCACCGTACACTCACCATATTTATTTTCATAAGAGTGAGTTCTAGTCATTTATAAGAAAGTATTTGAAATAAAAACTTACATAAATGCAGCTAAATAAAAGTTAGTTAAATGCAGAGGTATTCAAAGAATTTCACTGCAGCTAAACAGTGCTGCATTCATTAATGAAACAAGATGGAGAGAGAGAGAGAGAGAGAGAGAGAGAGAGAGAGAGAGAGAGAGAGAGAGATGCTTCAAGTTTAAATTATGCTTGAGTTGAACGTAAATAGGAAAATCTAATGGACCTGATGTTAAATCTTCAAAGGCCTACTGTGATTTTATTTCGAAGGTTGATACTGCCATCTAGTGGACAAAGCTGTAAAACACAGATGTGCTTCACTTGGAAGGCTTTGTGAATGCACAAGTGCTGAATCTGGTGTGTTTAATACAGCAAAATGCCAAATCATACAGCACCGTTACCTTATAAAGATCTGCAACTCATTAAATTTAAACAAATGCATCCATTTTTACTTCTCTCTATTCCCCTATTTCTTGTTTTCTGCCTCCAAAATCCCTACACACCATCAGCTAATCAACATAGTTATTGTGAAAGGACATCACTATTACTGAAAGTAGAGACTGATGGAGAAAGAAAGGCTAGATAGCTAGATAGATAGATAGATAGATAGATAGATAGATAGATAGATAGATAGATATGTGGACTGAGGATAAAATGAAAATAACAGTAGCTGCTGTTCTGTAAACTACACATCCACTTTAATCCAGGTCATGTGCCACGTTATTACAGATGATCTATCATGACTGCACTTAGCTTTTAGACCAGTATTAAAAACAAATGTTTTTCTGTGTCTCATATGTGCCAGAATCCACTCAGAACTCCATTTCCCAGAACACACCGTAGCCTATAAACATGGCCGCCATGGACTACGACTCCCAGCAACCACACTCACTTTGACAGTCACAGTCACCCAATTACTGATTGCACACAACTGGACTTAATTACCATTACACATTACACACATTATATAAGCACACTCACAGCACAAGGACTTTGCGAAGTAAATGTTTAGTGCGCTTGTGCCTGATAGGCTTGTTTACTATTCTGCTATTTTGATCCTGTTCTGGTTTTTGGTTTTTTCCATCTTTGATTTTTCCTAGTTAATGTTGTTTGCTGGTTGCCTGACCCTTGCCTGTTGTCTGACCTCAATTTTGGCTCACATTTTGGATTTGCCTTCCTGTGCTAAATAAACTTCTAACTTAATTTGCATCCTCCTACAGTCTGATTACATGACAGATTACTTCGCCATCCCTATGGATGCAGCAGGAGAGAAAGCCGGTGCAAGGCCATGTCAGAATGGCTGGCAGAACAACAGCAGCTCTTAGCACATCCAGCTCACTCACTCCCCATCGCGATAAGTTTTTGGAAAAGACCTCCAAATTGAAGTGTTTCTTTGCTTCAGTGTTCTCAACGATAAAGCTCTCAAATGGGCTATGGCTAATGTGGGAGAAAGGTGGTGAACCACTATCCTCTTACAACTGCTTCACAGAAATGTTTTATAGATCACACTTGCAAAGGGAGAGAGTAACAGGCGAAACGACGTGCAGCTGACTACACCCTAGAGTACTCTTGCTGCTGGAAGTGGGTGGAATGAGCCTGCACTTAAGGCTGCCTTTCACCAAGGTCTGAATGCTGAGGTGCTCACATAACTGGCCAAGTTTCCATCAATACACTCATTGACCTGGCTATTCGCCTAGACAACCTCAACCAAAATTGCCCCAATTATCATGCAGCAGCCAACCTCACAGGTGTCACAGAACAGCCTGAGGCCATGCAGATTGACCTTTTACTCCAAAAAACTGTCCCCTGGTGAGCAGAACTATGACATAGAGAACCATGAGTTACTGGTTGTTAAGCTGGCCCTAGAAGAGTGGCATCACTGGCTGGAGGGAGCAATTCACCTTTTTACTATCTTCACTGGTTATAAGAACCTCGAATACCTGAAAACAGCCAAGCACCTTAACCCATGCCAAGCCCGTTGTGTTTTTAAAAAAAAAATCAGGTTTAACTTCATGCAGACCAGGTTCCAAGAACACTGAACCTGAATCTCTGTCCCACATTTATCCCTCTGATTCTCCAAACCATGGTCATGAATCCATACTTCCTCGCACCTGTTTCATACAAGTCATACCCTGGGAGTTTGATAGTGAGATCACTAACTCCACTCATCGAGTCTCCTCTGCTTGTCCATCTAACCAAACCGTTGTCGATAATCACTTCTGAGGCAAACTCCTAACGTGGGCCCACACAAGTCCAGCCACGGATCACCCCGGCAGCCAACATACATATAACCTGCTCAAGACAAGGTACTGGTGGCCAAACACGTTAATTTATGTACACAGGTACATATCCTCTTGTACAATATGTGCCCAAACCAAGGTGCCCTGCACTCTCCCAGCCGGTAAGCTCACGCCATTACCCACTCCTCAACGCCCATGATCCCACATTGCCATAGACTTTATTGCGGACCATCCATTACTTTAAAGGGAACACAGTGATCATGGTAGTCACTGACAGGTTCTCCAAGTCCTTACACCTCATTCCCCTGCCCGGCCTACTCACAGCCTTCAAAACTGCTGAACTTTCATCATATGTTCAGATACTACGGAATACCAGAGGATACTGTCAGTGACTGTGGCACCCAGTTCACATCAAGGGTATGGTCCAGCTTCATGGAGAAACTAGGGGTTTACGTTAGCCCCACCTCTGGTTACCACCTGGAAGCCAATAGTGAGGTGGAAAGGGCCAACCAAGAGTGTTCCACTGTGTGCTTGATTACTAGCCACCTCTGTATCTGTGGAACACGACAGCCAAAGATGCACCTGCAGTAAATTACTAGTTTAGGCAGAGTGAGCAAGTGTGGGAGAGCACACACCAATGTCAGGAACAAGTGGCCCAACGAACCACTTTGCTTTGCTGACCAAGGAGAGACCCCTCAGTATAGCCCTGGTTACCGGGCTTGGCTGTCCACACCCAGGGGTTGACGTTCAGCCACCCGCTTACTGATTGCACACGCCTGTACTCAATCACCACTACACACTATATAAGCACACTCACAGCATAAGGACTTTGTGAAATAAACACTCAGTGTACTTGTACTTTTTTTTGCATCTTTGGATTTTGCCTAGTTAACACTGTTTGCTGATCAATTTTGCCTCATGTTTTGGATTCGCCTGCCTGTGCTAAATAAACTTCTAAGTACATTTGCATCCTTCTGCAGGAAGTTGCAGAATAAGGATAAGAGCAGAGGAAGTTCTGTACATGTTCACAATGTTAAAACCTCTTAATTTCTGTGCTATTCTTTTTATTATTGTACATAATATATCGTGTGACTTGTTCAGGGAATCACATCATAGTTTAGGACATTTTAATTAGGTAGCTGATAACGTGGCTTCTCTTGAGCTGTGTGTGTGTGTGTGTGTTGTCTCAGAGTCAGGTGTTGGAGTAGTCTGAAGCTGTTGTGTGAGCTAAAAATGGCTGCTTCTGACACTGTACGTTTTCACATCACTGTTACCTCTTAAGTGTGCATAAAAGCAACACTTATTTTCCCTGTGAAATCTTCAGTCTCTAGCAGATTAGGAATTAGACAAGATGTTGTTTGAAGTACTTTGTATCTCAACTGTGTAGAAATATAAGAATTATGCATGCATTATATGCATACATACTTGTTTAATATTTTGATACTTGGCTAGTTGTAGGCACTTCTAATGAAAATCTGTAAAAACAAGATTAATAATAATAATGGGAAAGTCAAATAAGTAAATAAATAAAATATCTTGTATGTAGGTGCACTGTCTCTCCAAGAACAATTGATTGCAATTCACTGATGCAAAGTTTATTTATTTATTTATTTTCCCTCCAGAAATTGAAATCTGGTCTATGGCTTCTCTGCGAGATAAACAGATAGATAGGTAGGTATCTATATAGGTATCCATCCATCAGTCTGCTCTATCATGGCTGACCCTGTGCTCTGCCATCAACTTCCTAACAAGCGGACAAATGACAAAATATATACTTTGTTGATTAGTAAACATGTACATGATCACTTCTAAAGTGGTCCGGATTGAGAGAAACTAAAACGGCTGGAGAATTCTTTGCTTGATCTGATGTAAATCACCATTTGCCAGGAAGCTGTAGAATGTTCTAATCAGAATGGATGAACTGCTCCAGTGGCTCAGCTGAGGGTGATGGATGGAGTTACGCAGTGGCAGAAGGTCAGAGTGTTGATGAGAATGAGCTACAGATCAGTGCCTTACCAACACTCGGTGTGATGAAATAGCTCCGGACTGGAAACATGCACATGGTATTACAATCCTGCTCCAGTAAACACATCCTGCATGTTGGACCTTTATTTGAGGCAAAGTGCAATTCACCATGAGAGAGAGTGCGTGTGTGTGGAGTGAAACAGATATGCATCTGATTTCTGAAACAGCTCCACCTAATAACGTATCTAAAAGCAGTGTGTTTATACAATTACAGAACACTTGAAAAATTAAAACATAGCCCTTCAGATTGCCTAAAAGCAGATAAATTAAGAACAGTTTGTATTCTTAATCTTCACAATAGCTATAATAAGAAATGATATAATAAGAAACAACTAAATTGTAACTGTAATTGCCTAGACTTGGGTTGTATCCTGAATGTTCGAAATGGCATCTAGTTAGAAACATAATTTGATTCTGAGTGTTTGTTCTGCATTTTTTAACATATAATACACCAAAAATTGTACACCATCTGACTCTTTTAGCATTTGCTACATCCATATATCTATCTCTCTCTCTCTCTCTCTCTCTCTATTAGAATAGATAATTAGTTTAATTACGATCAGATGTAATGAGCCCTATTCAGCCGTATTGGAGAACGGTTCAAGGTGGTGCAGAGGCGTCGATTTTTTTTTTTTCCTACTGAGAAATCAATGAGCTCATTCAAAATCAAATGGAGCTTGAAATAGAAGAGCTGGAGAGAAGAACCGCCAGTGCTTGGACAAAAAAAAACAACAAAAACAACACAAACAGCTTGATTATTGCTGCTGTTTTCTCCTGAAAAAGCTGTTTTAATATGCACCTGCTACCTGCATGACACTAATCCCCGTATTGCACAGAAGAGCTGGTATCAAGTGCTCAGATGGGATTTTAATGCTTAGGGGTATTTTTGTGCTTACCATTTGGCAGTTATGGGCACTTTTGTAATGATTCTGTTAGGAAAGTGTTCCCGTGCGTTCTTATGTCAGAAATCCCGACAAAAAAAAGTAATAATAATAATTATAATAATAATAATGATATTTCAAGTCCATGTCTACGTCTCAGTTTTGTGAATCATTCCGTATTCTCTGCATACACACCGATCTCAGCAGAACCTCAGAGGATGAAGCGAGATGATACCATGAGGCCACTCACCCTGACTTTCTCCTACAAAATGCATTTTAACCCTGGACATACAGTAATGTCAGGCAAACTAGATAATGAATACATAAATTTAATGAGTTGAATGTTCTAATCAAACTGAAGAGGAAAGATCTTTATCTAAATGAGAGAACGTCCAGGGAGTGAATTACATTAATGTTCACTCACCCAGAGAGGAGACTCTTCTGATCAGGTCACGCTTGTGTCATGATGATGTTAAACCTTTAGACATGTAATCTTCTCACATTACATCTGCCCCCAAGAGGGTGTGAATAGTACTGAGCCCACCTGAGAGACAGACAGACAGAGAGAGAGAGCGAGAGAGAGAGAGAGAGAGAGAGAGAGAGAGAGCGAAACTGTTAATTGTCAACTCTTAATTAATACATGATGTTAACTTAATTAGTCAATTTAGTCCTTTATGTGTTAAAATTGGTGGAAAAATACATTTTTATCATTTTTATAATAATTAATTAATATTAGTATTATTACTACTACTACTACTACTACTAAATTACAATAATTCTGCTTTTTCATTTTGTACATTTTACTGATACATATGTTACTAAACAACAATTTTAATACCACGCAGCAGAAAACATGAATATGGAAGAATATTATCAGTGCTGCCACCAAATGTAGAAAATGTAGAACTGGGCACAGAAAACGTAATCACTGACTGCCAAATTGGACACACTGTTTCCAGTCCAACTTTCAGTTTCCAACTCAACCCAGTGCACACACAAAAATCAGAATAATAATCCAACATGCAATTTAAGATATTACTTTTCACTGAACGTGATGAAGCTGCTGAAGTTGGTGGAAAGTGTTGGCATGCTGGAATTTGCACAGCTTTAAAAATTGAAACAGCTAGGTTTTCAAGGAATACATTACTAAAATTCAGTGCATGTTTGGTCTCTACTGTTATCATTATAGTAAGAACACAATAATCTGGACTTACACTAGTGAAGTGCACTTTAATATTGTTTAAGAAATTTCATTGGATCGTACTGACAAAAACTTTCAGCTGTTGTTGTGATTGTTATCATGGGCTGCATCTCGAACTGAAATCTCTGACCTTAGATTCAAAAATATTTACTAATCTAGAAAAGCCAGAAGACTGGTACACAAAATAGACCTTTTGGTAGGTTTAAAGGTTTTTAAAATTCGATTTGAAACAGGTTTGTTTAGCGGAGGAATTGGGCAGGGTCCATATCAGTCCATCTTTCTGAACTACGCTAGTGCATTAGGTCAGGATTAGTAAAACAATAGCACGCATTAACCTCAACATGGCTTGTCTAAATGTGACTCCCAGCAGAATTTTAAAAAAATTAGCACACAAAATCCAAATATTCATTTTAAAATAATGGGATGAAACAAAAGAGCAAAAGTATATCGAGAAATAAGTTTGTGAGTATATCGTATTGTTTAAGAAATATTATTGGGTTAGTATTATTGATTGTGCACGCAGACTTTGCTCTACTTTCCATCGGCTCTGCTCCGTTTTACATCCTTGCAGTTATATTAAATATAAAATGATTTCACTGTAGATCAATACTCTCAATCTGAGGTGCGTGATAAAGTCATAGAAAGAGTTTATCAACTCACTGTGCCATTTCCTGTTTGCATTTCACTCTCCTTCTCTCAGCCTGCTAGACCAATCTTTTTCCCTTCAGAGTCTGAGCATAAGCTCTGAGCAAACATGCATACTTACAGCACCATGGTCCTCCATGGTCTCATATATTGTTAGCACATATGTAACACAATATATTGAGGCATTTTTAGGGAGCTATATTGTTTTGGGGTTCCCTTTTCAGTCTCTTTTCTTCCTCATGTCATCTCAGGGAGTTTTTCCTCACCATGTATTAGGTATCTAAATCATTCACATTTCTGTAAAGCTGCTTTGTGACAATGTTGGGGTTTTTTTTTTTTGTTAAATCCACTACACAAATGAAATTGAATTGAATTGAACTAAACACACACATTGGTGCTGGTGCTAGTGTTTTAACAAGACAGTCACACAATAAAAGCCCGCACATGATTAATCCTCTATTTAAATGTATTACTGTAGGCACTGTGGTGGCGTCGTTATTTAAGAGTCGAGTTATAAAATATAAAGTATCGCAGCATTTCTGTGTAAATGTCAAGCCATCCCTGGAAGTTCTGAGCACTTTAAAATGCCCTATCCAGGTCTATATTTAAAAGCTCTCTGATTGCATTTTTTTATGGAAATGGTATCATTTATCCATCAAATATGAGAGGTGCTCGCCCACAGACAATGTTTCAGCCACTGTTTCAACAAAGGGGTCGTGACAGCTGTAACTTTTTACTAAATGTCATCAGTAAGGCTGAGGCTGGACTACGGCTCCAGGTGATTCTTAGATTAATGGCTACTACGTTGACACAGCACAGTTGTTTGGTCTCTAACAGCCTGTTTTTCTCTGCGTATAATACACTCACCATCCATTTTATTAGGAATGCCTGATATGTGGCAGCAGTGCAATGCATTAATTCATTAACATTAACATTCATTAACAGTGGGTGCGGCTTCTGGACAGTTGAAAATTGGGGGAAAAAAATCTCCAGTTGTCCAGTGCCTGTAAATCTGTACTCACTGTAACCTCAGACTGCTCTACTTGGCTGACACGAGTGGAACCCAATCGGGTCTTCAGCCTTTTTTTCCCCCTCCACCAAGGAGGTTAAGTTTTCAGTACAGTTTGTTTGTCTGTCTCTTTGTCTGACTTCAAACAGGATTGCGCAAAAGCTACAGACCCGATTTCCATGAAACTTGGTGGAATGGTGTAGCATGGGCCAAGTTAGAAACCATTAAATTTTGGAGCAGATCCGAGTCGAGAGGCAAATCCATGAATTTAGTTTTACCTTCGCTAACGTTGCGAGAATGTTATTTCACCTTGATGGAAGTCTGCACTCAACAATGTCATACATCTTAAAATCCAGTAGATGGCAGTAAAGTTCACTAGTGAAAAACATAACCAGTGTAGAAATACAACGACTCCATATCACAATCCACATTCAAGGCTACCAGTACCGTATTCGACCCAATTAGCGCACCTGCCCCTATAAGCGCACCCCCACTTTTCTGACAGCACGAACTG
>JAOTRR010000035.1:4028077-4039092 GCA_028570945.1 Gogo arcuatus
CTATCTATCTATCTATCTATCTATCTATCTATCTATCTATCTATCTATCTATGTGAATCCTTTTACTGTTTCTCTTTATGTCTCTACTTCCCGTGTTTTTGATCCACAGCTGTTGAAATTAATTAAACGTCTTGTTTCGTTTAAAAATTAATACACTATGTAGGAATTTACAAGCAAACAGCATAAATATAATCCTATTAACTTCCCTAAATGCAGCTTTATACTTCACATTAGGCAGCCGAGCCCTAAAAAAGACTTGTAAAGCTGCCGGAATGATGGCGATGATATTGTAATTAGTCCCTATTGTACGACGAGGCCTCCCTCTCTCTCTCGTCTAAAAAGCCATATGTTCTTAATAGAGCCAATCCATCATACGCTTCCCCCTTGACTGGTAGAGTGTGGGCTCTTGTCTCAGTGTAACTGTGTAGAGCACGTTGTGTAGCTTTGATGGCGCCACGTGTGAGGGTGTTTGGTTGGTCAAGATGAACGGAGGAGGGGGGACCATTAGAATGGCATATGTCTGCCCCCATTGCTTGTAACCAGCTTATTAATTAGCTGTCAGGTGGACAGCCTCAGGTGTGGGGAGCAGATGGGGCAGGTAGTGCTCAGTGAGCCGCGAGGGAGGAGATTATACACACATATGCACACCACACACCAAGCCATTTTAGAGCGCTCCAAATATTCGAAGGCACATTGCATTTTCCAGATCCTCTTCATAACCAACATGAGTGTTTTTCAGAGTGTTTATCAGACACGACTGATAGCAATATTTAAAACTGTTTCAGTGCAATATAGTAGTTGTTTGTGATTTCATATTGTGCCAATTGTTGGATTTAAATAGTACACTAGTAACAAAAAAATGCCTGATTCCCAGCTCCAGGATCCTCAGTTCAATCCTGAGCTCTGGTTACTGTCTGTGCTGAGTTTGTACTCCCCACATCCACAAGGGTTTCTACATGGTCCTCTGGTTTCCTCCCTTGCCAGTCGGTAGATGGTCTACATAAAATTGCTCCTGTTTGTAAACGTGGGTATGAATGTGTGTGTACTTGGACTGTGATTGACTGGCATCCCATCCAGGGTGTATCCTCGCCTCACACCCAGTGTTCCCAGGAGAAGCTCTGGATCCACCACATTTCTGAAGATGTATGAATGAATAAAAACAACATTCACATGATACCAGACTTTAGATAGGTCAGACATGACCTATACAGTAACACCACCGCAGCATTTAGTCATTATAATTAATCTTCTCAGCTTCCTTAGACGGTTCTATTTGAATCCATTTTTGATAGGATTTTATTTTATATAGAAGCTTTAAGGGTTGTATAGTCCCCTCTGAAAGTATTGGAATGGCAAGGCAAGTCTTTTGTCTTTGCTATACATGGAAGACATTTGGGTCTTTTCAAGATCAAAAGATGAATGTGAGATGATAGATCAGAATTTCACCTGCCATTAGTTGATATTTACATCTAGAAACTAAGAACATGGCACCTTTGGTGGCAGACCATCTAATATTTTGGTGAGCAAAATTAGTGGAACAGCTAGTCTTAAAGTAAATTAAAATAACACTTAATATTTGGTTGCAATAAATGCATCAAGATAGTGATTCACTGACCTCACCGAATCATTGCATTCTTCTTTTGTGATGCTTTTCCAGGCTTGTACCACAGCTTCTTTCAGTTTTCATTTGTTTTGAGGGGTTTCTCCCTTCAGTCTCCTCTTCAGGAGGTGAAATGCTGCTCAGTTGGGTTACGGATTGGTGATTGACTTGGCCAGTAAAACCTTCCACTTCTTTCCACTGATGAAGTCGTTTGTTGTGTTGGCAGTGTATTTTGGATCATTGTCTTGCTGCATGATGAAGTTCCTTCCAATTAGTTTGGATGCATTTCTCTGTAAATTGGCAGACAGAATGTTTCTGGAAACTTCCGAATTCATTCTGCTGCTACCATCATGAGTTACATCATCAGTAAAATTCATGAGCCCGTTCCAGAAATAGCCATGATCCTTTCTTTCTCCACTCTTTGGTCTTTCCATCACTTTGGTAGAGGTTAATCTTGGTTCCAGGACTTTTGCGGCTCATCTCTGTATTTCTTTGTGAATTCCAATCTGGGCTTTTGATTCTTACTGCTGATGGGTGGTTTGCATCTTGTGGTATGACCTCTATATTTCTGCTCTCAAAGTCTTCTTTGAATGGTGGATTGTGATAATTTCTTGGTGAGGCCACTGACTGTTATTTTTGAGATTTTCTTCACAGCACTCACAATTTTTCTGTCATCAGCTGCTGCTGTTTTGCTTGGTTGACCTGTTCGATGTCTGGTTGTTAGTACATCAGTGGGTTCTTTCTTTTTCAGGACATTCCAAATTGTTGTATTGGCTATGCCTAATGCTTGTGTAATGGCTCTGAATGATTTTCCCTCTTTTCTCAGCTTCAGAATGGTTTGCTTTTCTCCTATAGACAGCTCTCTGGTCTTCATGTTGGTTTAACTTTTTAACAACAAATGCAGTCTTCACAGGTGAAACCAAGCTTGAACCAAACCAAGAGTAGACATTCAGAGCTATTAATTGTTTAACCAATCAACCTGTGAGTCACATGTTCCAGTATTTTCTATTAATTGAAAAATGGGTGGGTTCAAACAAAAGTGCCATGTTCTAAGTTGTTTAAAACATCTACAAAACCAAAAGCCAAAGCCAAGTATACAGTGATTAGTCAAAACAGAATTTAAAATGGAATAAATGTGTCATCTTATTTAAGGACACAGAAGAAAGTAACATTACAGTCCAGCTCTGATGTTATAAAGGCATTTTGCAGACAGACCATTATCCTTAAAATATTCTCATTGAAAGAGATTCAGAAACATTAGATGTTGCAAATCAGAGGCGGAGAGCTAAAATAGCATGAGGATTTTTTTTTGACAGTTTTGCTAAGGAGAGCTTTAAAAATGGTCTGTGTTCAACCAGCTAGTAGTCTGATTTCAGCTCGTGTTCTCTTAATGAGGGTGCAGTCCCATTTTCAACCACTGGCACTGACAATGACTGACAGTAATACAGTCTATTACTCACTTTTTCATGTTGGGGGTCTATTACACGTCACAGTGCTGGGATGCACAGTCCAGTAAGTGTTTAAATCACCTTGCACTGTGTTCACTTCGTTGCTGTGCAAATGAATTTTGCCATGTGATATATAATGTGTCTTTCAAATGGAAGCCTTCCATCAGATGTGTCACTTTAAGGGACTACATTAAGCATGAAGCGATACACTCACACTGGGCGGAATTTAAAATCCTCCATCAGATCTGAGGTTCTCAGTTTTTTTGTGTTTTGCTTCCTCTAACACACTTGATTAAATGTCAGTTTTGTTCAGGTGTGACAATAGAGACAAAACAAGGCTAAGAATCCCTGCACAGGAAAATCCTCATACAATAGTACAATAATACAATACATTTCTATCTTTTTTTTCCTTTTTTTTTTCCACAATAACAGCTCCTTCCTACCTCCAGACTTTTTTTTTTTCCTGGCAATTTACTCGAAGGTACCATTTACCACTTCCCCCTCTTCTGGTTGTGAAAATAGCACTGGGTGTATTATAGCTTTCAATTCCAGTATTGAAGGGGTTTTTGGTGCACACTAATCAATTCAAAGGAGAGACTTTGAAATATGATACATAACTGAATGCACACATCAGTTGAAAAGCACACTGTTTAAGGCTAAATTATTCAATAAGCCTCGGTAGGTATAATCTGAGAAACAATTCCAAGAAGTGTATGCTCAGCTCAGTATTGTGATTCCCAGGAGCCTCGACTTAATCATAATTCTCTATTTTACAATGTAGAGTAACTACTATGTCAAATTAAATGTGCTGTTTATGTATACAATACCTGTATACTGGATATGATGCCGTATACTGTCTTCTGCTGTTGTAGCCCAGCCGGCTCAATGCGCCAATGTGTTGTGTGTTCTGAGATGCTTTTCTGCTCAGCATGGTTGTAAAGCGTGGTTATTTAAGTTACCGTAGTCTTCCTGTCAGCTTGAACCAGTCTGGCCGTTCTCCTTTGACCTCTCTCATCAGCAAGATGTTTCCACCCACAGAACTTCTGCTCACTTTTGTTGTAGTTGGTTTTTCCACCATTATGTATAAACATTAATGACTGTTGTAAGTGAAAATCCCAGGAGATCAGCAGTTTCTGAAATATTCAAACCAGCCTGTCTAGCACCAACAACCACAAGACGGCTAATGGTCACTGACATCACTTTTTTTTGTCTGGAATGGTTCACAATTAATGGGTTTCTAAAGCTCTTAGAGCTGAGATGCAATGTGTTTGTCTCAGTCTTTGTCTAAAAGATGTTGGAAAAGATATATATGACCCAAATTCTTTACTTTTCTCATGTTTATTGGCAATCAAATAAAAATGAATGTGTTTAGGTTGAATTGATCAACTGATATGAACCTGTAGTTTCCCACTAGTTACTGTTTCCAAGAACAAAACAAACGATTAATACATTTCGTGAATAAATCAAAACATTTCTAAAGCATTTCAGAGGATAACAATCCAATAACTGGTAATTCACTGTTAACTAAATAATCATATAAACTGTTATAACTATGTTAATAAATGACATGAACCTCATGTTATTCAATTCCAATTACATTACATTCCGTATTTTAATGCCTAATGCCTTCAACAAAATATCAGACGGCCCTAAAATTTTCATGACTATCCTCAAAATTTGCAAAACAAACAAACAAACAAACAAAAAACAAGTTTTCATGAAAATACATTACCTCATTTACTTAGGCCTCCCAGTCTGTCATCAGGCTTTATTCAAGTGTCAGGCGGCAGAGATGGTGACCGTTGAGGCAAATGCTTTTGCTTTAAAGGACCGGCAAACACGAAAACAAATCCAAAACACTAGACAAGAGACAAGACAAGCATGAGGTCAGGTAATGAACAATCAGGATATCAGAGATCAGGATTGTGCTTATATACTGTAGTTGAGGTTGTAATTGAGTCCAGGTGTGTGTGATCAGTAATCTGGTGACTGTGAATGTAAAATTGTACGTGGTATGTGGGTGTTGTAGTCTAAGGAATTTGTAGTTTGTGATGCATTTTGGGATATGAAGTTTGACGCCATTTCCAGCATGGACATGACATCAAGACATAGACAGTCCATCACATCATATATTACATCATATCACATCGTATAAGCCTCCTTCTGACCTGATGCCCAACCTTTCAATCTTTGAAACAAGCATTCAGTTTTATCCTTTAGTCAAAAGCTTGATAAATATTTAACTGCTATCTTGAAAAGTGGGATTTCAACCAATTACCAACCACCGCTGAGACGTTCTGAAATGCCCTTCTTTATTCTATTCGTCAGAATTACGGTGTGCTAATGAAAAAATCCAGTAGATTTTCGGCTAAACCTTTTCTAAAGAGAGTCATGATTACTCTCCTGGCATTGAGCTCAATAACCAATATCTCTTCTCAGGGGTGGCAGAGCTTGGGTAAAAGGCGTAGCTGAAATTGACTTTATCTCCTTGCAATATCTAATTTCTTTTCTCTCTCTCTCTCAAACACACAAAGAGATTGGAGCTGGTGAACTTATACTTAACCTTAAAGGTTTTCTGGCCCTTGCCCTGAAATAAAGCAAGGTACTATAACACAAGAGAGTGTTATAATCAGTGCAGGGCTTTTAGTAATAGTAACCTTGTTGTTAATGATTGAACCCTGGACTGTTGCATGTCCGATCTGAATTACAAAACATTTCACACAAATGAAGAAAATGAGGAACACACAAAAGAGGAAGCTCTCTCTCTCTCTCTCTCTCTCTCTCTCTCTCTCTCTCTCTCTCTCTTTTAAAAAACATAGCTTCGTCATAGCCTCTTCTACTGAAATTCATCTCCCGAAGTGTCATAAGATAAAAAGATGACCCATAACTATAAAATAATATACGCTGAATATGAATAATAATAAAAGTAATTTGCTGGCTCAACACTGAGCAGCTTGTTATTTTTAAGGCACTGTCATTTGATCAGGTGCAGATAAGCATGAAAGTCAGTGTCTTGGTAAATCTGTGCACAGTGTGCGACTGAAACTCAAGAAGAGACACATGAGATTATGGATTTTTCTCTCCTCACATGAAGGAAACGTAACTCATTTTTCTTTCCATCTAGTCTTTAGAAGAAGGTATGAAGATATTAAACAGCTATCTTTTCTGAGTTTCCTTTGGGATACAATAATTGTATCCCAATAAACTCAACACTGATTTTTTTGGAGTTAATTGCATTACCTGTTAAGTAAAAGCTTAATTAATGTGTATTTTCCAACGCACTGTGGATGGCATGCTCACTGGTATGCTCTGTGACATTCTTTGCCTTGTCTGTCAGATGGTTTGTGGTTTCTGTGCACTGGGATTTGTGTACTTTTGTCTCCTTGTCTTGTTGCTATTTTTAGAGCATTCTTGTTAAAAATCATTACACCAAGGCTTAGGTTTCAGAGTAGCTTTTCTTTTCTCCCTATCCTCCTCCATTCTCTGCTTTGACTGGAATCAAAGCATGACAAGGAAAGACAGAGGATGAAGAAAAAAAATAACAAAGAAAATTCTTTCATGTTGTCAGGTTCTCTGGTGAAATTATGGGAGGCTTCTCAAATTAGCCATGACTGATAAAGCAAGGATTATAGTCGCTGTTCTGACTCGTGATCTGCCATTCTGGAACAGCACAATGACTGAGGGCTGTTTCGCTCTATAGGATTACAACTAATGGCAGCAGATCAGAGCGATATTTAAGCACGTCACCGTGTGATTAAGGTTTAATTGCTCATGATGAAGCAATGGAACAGAATAATAGTGATAACACAACAATTGCAAGAGTAGCTGTGTGATGTTGGGAATGTGGAACAGAGGAAGAAAGAGATATTGATATGGCAGATTAGACTGACGGCTTTCACAGAAAGCTTTCATAGGCACTGATTACATGAGAAATTACAAGAGATTACAAAGAAACATGGCATTGACTGACAAAATGGAAAAAGAAAAACTCTTTCTGCTGCTGTGAACATTTTGAAAGACTGTCAGTCACACAGCTAAAGGACTTTGTGATTGTAAAAGAATACTGATGAACAACACTTTTATTACACAAAATGTACAGTCAAGAGAATCTAATAAAATGTATGGTTTCAGTAACTTTTCTAAATAGCTAGCTAGGCATTAGAATGTTTTGTATCTAGCTATTAGTATTAGCTAGCTACGTTTCCTGTTAGCTGTTGTACTCGACTGCAGTCTAGATGCAGTATGTAACAATAGTCTATCTCATTATTACTCCTAGCATCCATTATCTGATTGGAAAGTTCGTTCATTTATATAGAAACAGTTACAACCAGTTATAAGGATTATCTAGTAAAACTAGCAGGCTATAAAGTAACTAGCTAGCAATGTTAGCCATGTCTCCTGGTATCTAATGAGTAGCTATGCAGTAAAATCATCTGATTTCCCGGAATATTTTCCCAGAATACAATGCAGATGGTTATAACAAACTGTAAAATTTTTATTATACTGGTAAAAAGTATTTATTGTACTGGTTTGAACCTTTACCTTTACTTTATTGCAGAAATGACAGGAATTCTCATGTGCGCTCGACACGTGAGCCTGTACACTATGTAACACCGAGGTTAAAAGGTCAAAAGGAGCACGACAGGATTTCAGGGTTTCTTTTGGTGTCTTTTGGTTCAAAACTTCTGAGCGATCTCTCCTGGTGACTATCTGAACCACTGTGTAGATAAAATCACTGCCAGTTTTTCTCTCCCAGGCACTCGGTGTGCATCTATCCTCTCTTCTCAAGGTCAAAAGTGCTACACCTCAAAAAAAAAAAAAACCACACTCCATGATTGCCTCACTATTGATCATTCAGCAACCCCTACCCTACTCAATTTTCTCTCCTTCTCTCAAACGCACACGTCTGCCTCGAGTAGCAGTTCAACCCTGATCTCATCTAGTGACCTTTGTCACTCAGGGTCCTGTTATGATGGATTATGGAGAGATTACATGGATATTACATGATGCTTAGTGGACTATGCTTCATCCTCAGATTCAACGTGGAACTACAATTTCCATATTTATGCTTAATATATTTTTCATATTTATTCTGACTCGTTATAGTTGATGAAACATCAAACATTTTTAAAATAAAGTATTTTTAAATTTTTATTTAAGATGTGAAGCTACTTGTTCATCACATGTTCATCACTTGAGTACAATCACCTGATTATAAATGTGATGTTTCGCATGCAGTGCACTTTTCATATGTTGTGTACTGTATGTGTTTTTATTTATTTTTTAACGTGATTTTCTGACATGATTCATGATTCACTTACTTTCACATGCGATTTGTATTCACAGAATTTATTTTCACATGTGGACTTTTCACGTTCATGTGTCATTAATTTAACGCATGATTCGTTTACTTTCACATGTGATTTTCCCCTCACATGATTCATTTTCATGTGATTTTTTTTACACATGCTTCATTTACATTTATGTTTGATCTTCTCACATGATTCATTTATTTTCACATGCGGTTTCCCCCCCAGTTCATTTATTTTCACGTGATTTATTCATGATTCATTTGATTCACGATTCATTGACGTCCACATAATTTATTCACCTGATTCATTTATTATTTCTCGCATGTTTCATTTATTATTTTGACACGTGATAACCTACTGTTGTCATGAATTCACGTGTGCCATTTCATGTTGAACAGAACCGCCACTCACACATACACATAATCACGTGTGAAAAACCTATGATCACATGTAAAATATAGTATGTGATTTCAGAGTCTGAGAGGTGTGCATTCGAGGGTAGAATGAAACTAAATTACAATAAATGATGGGTGATTTTCCATGCCTTCTCTAATTCATTAACCATACATCATTTTCTTAACATTGTCACCTCTCCCAGGTGTAACGTAAATCATAACCAACATCTCCATCAAGACACAATGTTTCCTGAGTATATAAATCAAATTTTTTCCCCTTTGTACCTGCTCTGTGTCTAAACATCCTCGGTAATCGTTTTACAGTTTATTTTTCTCTTTTTTTAACTCCTTTTCCATCAGCCATCCATGGAGTAGGCACTGATTCCCTTGTGCAATAACTGACAATATTGGTCTGAGAGTGTGTCAAGAGTTCTCCAAGCTATATTGGAGGCCAACATGTAATAACCTGAAGGAGCTGCACTCATGCAGACAAGTCTACCAGACAATCATCCAAGCTGGTAGCTTCCTGGAATTGTGTACTGCTCTCCAAGTTTGTTCACGTATTAAAATAAATAAATAAATAAATAAATAAAATAAATCCAACTAATCTGGGATGCCAAATTCTGAGAGTATATTCAGTATTCAAATAGGCCTCTGGTGTGTATGTGTGTACATATACAGTATACTAGATCGTGTGAATACTCATCTTCCTTTTTTATTTATAAAATTCACAGATATAATAATGTCCCATAATGTTAATTTGCTCTTTCAGACCTCTCCTTTCTCTCCCAACTTATTGCCCCTGAACATTGACTCTGCCTGTTTCTGTCAGCTGAATTATAGATATCTAATTTCAGCTCAACCTGAGGCCACGAGGCGTTTGGTGAACACCATGGATATTTTATCAGGGCTCAAGAAATAAATAAAAGCAGCGTGGACTCACACAGAGCAGATATTATGCATTTGTTATGGGACAGAAATGAAAGGATCAAGCTGGGGCAGGAAAAGCAGAAACTGACTAAAAGCAACTGTTAGTCACGATTACATCAATTACAAAAGATCCCACTGATTGTGAGCATGACTTCATTTTTTCCCCCTCATCAGGGTAAAGCCACCCAGGTCAAGAGTCCACTTGACTGCAGTAACAAAAAGCAAGCAAGGGAAAACCTTTGCCCAGACATCGCTAACAGGGTTTGTGGTTATAAAAAAGACCTTATGCTGAAAGGTTAAAGCAATTTCACACTGTGTGACAGTGAATAGCGTTCTCTTTCACATCTCGGTTTCCAGCCGAGCTCTCGACATGGGCTATTACCCACCGCATAATGTCACTATGCTACCGCTAATTAGTCCTCTGCATGAAAACACACCATTAACATACAAATATTTATTTTTATCAATATCCATGATTGTGTGTGTATGTGTGTGTGTTGTTGTTGTTGATAATGACTATGTAAAACCTCTCCTTCAGCAGATGAAGAAGTCACTAACTAATTTAGCATCGATAATGTCAATCAAAGCAGAATTAGCATGTAGGATACAGCAATACAGACCGAAGTGATCAGATCAGATATAATGAAGATAATCATGATGACGGGAAAAAAGAGACACATTAGGCCCACCTGGCTTGATGAGCGATTGTGTATGCAGGAAACATCGCATTAATGTTGATTTAGCTATTTACAGGCAAATCCACAAAGAATACCTGATTAGTTTTAGCACAATTTGCTGTTTAGTTGCTTAGTTCCATTTCCGAACGTTGAACATGTTGACTCAAAGCATCAGGAATGTCTCTTATGCCTTTTAACGCCGAACGTCTCACCGGTGATCACTATCGAGTTGACGACAAGTTGATGTGGATCATTTTAAACGTCCCCCTGGTCAGGCTAAATGAGGTTCCCGGCTTCAGGACATAAGCGGAATAGAAATTTCCAGAGGATTATCTCATAACTATTATTTTTCACGTCTGTAGCCTAAGGTAAGTGAGATCAGAAGACCGTTTCCCTACTTTATATGTCCTGTAATAAATTTCCAGGAGCAGAATCTAATTTATGAGCCCTTAAAAGCAGTTTGTACAAATCTATTAACGTGCATGCTTAAGCACTTTTATGGATCTTATATATGTTCAAGTGTCAGAGTGTGACTCGTAACATTTTATAATCCTCTGCAGCTCCTGGCTCATCATCTTGATCACAAACTTACACAACCTCTTATTTCTCTCTCTCTCTCTCTCTCTCTCTCTCTCTCTCTCTCTCTCTCTCTC
>JAOTRR010000035.1:4053565-4064029 GCA_028570945.1 Gogo arcuatus
TGTGTGTGTGTGTGTGTGTGTGTGTGTGTGTGTGTGTGTGTGTGTGTGTGAAAGCGCAGTGGGTTGTTTGAGGCAAGAGACAAAGCAAGAAAGAAGGTAAGCAGGACTCCCCAAAGAAAGACTCCAAACCTCCAGTCTTTGCCTCCTGGCCTGGAACTAATTGGTGCAAGATTAGGTTTCTGAGGGATATAATAACCCAGGGCACCGCTCCGTCCTGGCACAGAGAGAGAGAGAGAAAGAGAAAGGGAGAAAGAAAAGAAGACACTGCTTTCACGATACAACTATAAAAATCACAACCTGGACTCAGACCGTAACGAAGTTGATTTTATATTGAAAATTTAAAGTGCAAAATAAAAACCTATTAATATCTGGCACATTTCTAAATCAAGCTTCTCAAAATCTAATTTAAGACAAAATGATTATGTACATAGGCATAAGGAGTCAGGAAGAACAAAAAAAAAGGGTAATCCATTCATTCTTTATTAGAAAAATACATAAATGAACGATAAACTATTTCAACAAGTTAATCACAGTAAAAAAACAAACAAACAAAAACACAAAACAAAAGAAACTGAAGCCATTATCAGCTCGAGCAGATCTGTGCTAGCTAACTTTCTTTATCGTCGTTGTATGAGAAAGTTTCTCTTTCAGTTTAGCCGATGTGGTAAAAGCAAAATTATACATTAATATGAGCAGAATGATCCCCATTAAAAAAAACAACAACAACAAGATTCGGTTGGTTTATGGAGACAAACTAGCTAGCAACTCTTTTTTTAGCAGCTGTTTATAACTTCTTTTTAGCTTTGGAAAACAAGCCAGTCATTCAGGATAGTGTGTCTCAAAATAGTGCAGCTTCAAATTCAGAAATGTTTTCTCAGTAAAGTGCTGAAAACCTACAGTTGTGATTAAAGAGGCTAGAAAATAGAAGGCAGGAACATCCAGGAACATTAAATAGTGTTATAAACCCCTAATGATCAAACTCACGCGCTCCAGCAGAGCAAAATAGATGTTGCTGAAGAAGCTGTTATATTTCCATGAAACATCAATTCATCCTTTCAAACAATCTCAGCAGTACGCCTCTTAAGAATCACAAACGCCCAGGAGAAGTGTGCACATGCATTTTTTTTTTTTATTTAGGCTTGTGCACGTGGCATGGGAAAAAGATTAAATAAATATTCATGGGACACAGAGCTCAGATGCGCCACATTAGTCATTATGCCTCTATCTTATCCTCAAACACCTCCGTTCCGTTGCAGACCCACGCCAGACCACGCCCACACCTGCACCATCCTGTTAACGTGCAGTCGTGATTCACATTTCTTTCACACTGATGTGCAGAGATAGAGAGAGAGAGAGAGAGAGAGAGAGAGAGAGAGAGTAAATTGTGTGGTGGATGAGTGTGACAATTCTCCCTCTCAAGCTTGTTTGGATGGATGGAGCAGCATTTGAACCACTTTCCTGCTGATAAGTCTGTCTGATGACTGTCAGATCATCCCACCTCATACACGTGTATTTGGTCTCTCTCTCTCTCTCTCTCTCTCTCTCTCTCTCTGCTGTTTTTCCTTAAGCTGAAAGTGACATTTGTATGAGCATAGTCCATTAAAATATGCTTTAAATCCATCAGTACGTCAAAAGAGTTTCAGGCTGTATTTACATAAAAACATCCGAATGGGGGAAAACGTGATCTCAGTGACTTTGTCTGTTGCGTTTCGGAAACGCCTGGGATTTTCCCGCACAACAATCTCTAGAGCTACACAGAATGGTGCAAAAAAACCAAAAACAAAAAATATCCTACGGCTACAGTAACTCAATTAACCACTCTTTGTAGCCATGGTGAGGAGAAAGGCATCTCAGATGCCTCAACTTTGAGGCAGAAAACAGCAAGAAGACTACATCTGGTTCCAATCTTGTCAACCAAGAAGACATTGCTGCACCAAATTGCTGTAACATGGGGTAAATAGTACAATATTGATAGGTAAAGGCAGACATAAAGGTCAAGGGCAAAAAACACAGAAAATGATATCAAAAAGAAAACATGGAAGTACAAATCAGAAGGGAATGAAGGTAATGAATGATGGAGATGTTTGGAACTGGGAATGAGGAAGGGATTCTGGGAGATCCTGAGGCATGAAGCGCTTGTGATAATCATATATCAGCATCACCATACAAATATCTTCATCAAATACTAACATTTTCCATTGTCATAACACGCTAACATTCATTCAAAGACCAATTTCACCATCAAACATACAATAGTAGACACAGACACAATCACATCACGATTGTTTGGCTTTAATATATTTTAATATGTACAACCAATTTGCAATCAAGTTGAACCAGGACGAATGTAAGAGAATTTTCTAGATTTTTTTATGATTTTGAAACAGGTCCAACATGTCAATTAATATTTGGGTTTGTTGGCGTTTGTTCGGCTGTGTATATTGTGTCGCTGATGGATTCACAACATATCAGCACTAACATTCACCACTTTGAATCAATTTTTGCTTGGCTTTGAATGCACCAGCAGTGAGATACCTCTCTAATATTTCAGTATTTCGGTTCTCTTCACAAACACCATCAGTCTCCCAGCCTCTACACTCTTCATGTCAGAGTTTAGCTCGTCTAATTGCTTCTGCTTGCTAAGCAGTTGCATGAGTTACAGCGCTCCTTGTCCAAGCACTATTAAATGAAAATATCTGAAAGAGGCCGAGTAAATGAAGTCGAGTATTCATCACTTAAAAAAAATGGGTTCATGAACTTACTGTGAGTAATGAACGTTGCCTCCTGCCTCTTCATTTGTATCTTAGGCACAGTTTAGCATAGCAAGTGCAATTAGTTTAATTGGAGGGTAAAAAAGACATTTGGTACTTTAAACATCTCTTTATTTATTACCTACACACACAAAAAAAATACTATACAACATGTACCTACTGTATGTTTCCAAAAAGCAGCACGCTTAAGTAAAAATGTCTCACAAGGTTTCATTTACGAAGGAAACATTGAAATTTTCCATTTTAGAGAGGATTCCTTATAAGAAGAACCTTATTATAAAGCTAAGAACCCTTTAAGCTAATAACTCAAAGACATTAGCACTTATAAAAGCTCTTTTCAAATCACTTCTATTTTATATGATCTATGCTTTAATAACAATTACTGTATACATTATGCATTACGTTCTACCCTTTTGTTCTGACACAGCTTGAAACACCTCTGCTATGGTTTATTTTGACCTAAGAGTAACATGGTGGCAATTTGCTGGTTTCATAACGGAAAAAAAAAAAAATCATCCTTAGCATTATCGGTGGCATGTGTCCTCATTTAGAATGGATGAGGGAGGCAGAGGCTGTTGCTCTTGCCCTAATTGAATGAGAGTCTAGGCGCCGGATGTGGACAAAACGTCCTCACACAGCTAGGTACAAATGGATAGTTAAGCAACGCCTGGCTGAATGTTTTCAGTCGATTTCCGGTGCCTCGTTTGTCAGCAGGAACATTTGTCAACAGCCATATTGATTTAGCAATATGGCAGAGATTGGCTGGGAGTTAGAGCACTGTAAATCAGGTTACAAATCAAGACAGCTGCGACACGGTGGAGTGCGCACCACTTCGAACGCTCTCTCCGAGACGAAGTTTAAACGTTAGCACATAATAAGGAGCGACTTTGGGAATTGCATGGCCCTTGGAGTTCATTTAAAAATCGTTGGAAAACTAAAAACAAGTTGATTTTGATCTGGTGTGCTGTTTTTAAGTGTGTATCTGTCATCACTTGTGGGTTTTGAATGAGAATAATTTGGTGACATGTAAAAATACATTGTTAAACACGCTTTACTTTTGGGGAAATAATTTAAAAAGTTGATACAAGAAACTGTGTGTGTGTGGGTTTGCTGATGCATGTGTGTCTGTGTGTGTGAGCATGTCTTGCTGAAGGCGAAAGACCAATTATATCTGGCATGAGCCTGACAGAATTCACCTGAAAGAGAAAAAGCACACCTACTCTCCATCTGAGACGACTTTGAGCAGCGCGATCAGACGCTCGAACGGTACACACGCTTGCACACTATACAGGAACCTCTTTTTAGTACACAGATATCATACGGCGCACACACATACACACATCAGCAATCACTTAGGATCAGGTATCTGCCATTGGCATGAGGAGACACTTCTCCCATCATCCTGTCTCAGGCTCACACTGCTGTTGTGTGAAAGAGCCCTAAGAGTTTGTCATGTGAAAGACATATCTACCTACCACAAAGCACATACAAGACCATGTTCAAAATTGAGTGGTGTAAATTTCAGAAAAACGCCTGTTTAAAATACTGCTATTAAAGGATATCGGTACTGAATGTAATATGAGCTGCTGAATAAACACAGGAAGTATGGGGCAATTGGTACAATGTTTGTCCCAGATAGTGTTAAAAAAAAGGTTGATGTCCCACCAAGTGCTAAAATCCACTATAAAAAATGTTCCTATTTTTTCTGAAGCCCTACTGAAATAGGCAACCTACAAGCTATTTTAGTAGCAGAACATTCAAGGCTTCCAGTTGGGGAAAAAAACCATGCATTTATCATGTAAACCAGATTAAAGCTAGTCATTGGAATTGACTGAATGTACAGATAACAGACAGACAGGCTGGACCCCTTTCCACAAAATATACTATATCACTCTCAGCATGCAGGTGGGTATGATCCATTGGCAAAAATAACAATAACGCTACTGCCTGTTCCACTATCGTGTTTCATTCTCAATGGAAATCAGTTGAATTTAACTTTCAATGGAGGTAGATCCATTCTCGAGTTAAAAACAGGCAGGCAGAAGTTAAAACTAGAAAACATGCCACAAGGAATACTGTATGAAAGCTATAAAACTAGAGCTAGAAATAAAGATCTGGATAAGATCGAGAAAACATAGAACTATGAGGAGCAGTTTGATCCATTCTGAAGTGATGAAGACCTGGGCATGTCCCTTGTAGCCATGTGTTGGTTTGTTGGTGGAAATGCCCTTTGTAGGGAATCCAAACTGAAGGGACTGTGGCAATAAATGTAAGTCAAGTTCAAGTATGAAATATACTAACATTATACTTAGTAAATTGGTAGCAAAGGTTTAGGTAAAAGTCCATATCTAGTGCATTTGTATTTGTTTGCATCTGTAAATTTGCAAAATCAAAATTTGCAATTGAAATGTGCGAAATGAAATTTCATTTTTTAATCTCTAATAAAAGTTCATGATTAAATTGTGATACTTGTGCACAGAGCTGTAATCAAAACTGGGAGGAGTCAAGACCAGGATGAGCGAAGATCAAGTCATGGTTGAGTCTTATAGGAGTTGAGGCAAAGTCAAGATCGCGTCCAAATGAAAGTGAATCCGAGTCAAGGCTGATATCAAAAACCATCAAATCTTTTCCACGACCAAGCCTTTCCTTCAAATTTCATTTGCAATTCTCCTCATAAATCCAAGTCAATACAGAAAATGTCTGGAGACTGGACTCGAGTCCGACAGCCTTGTTTGCATAAGTGCCAGTGATTGTGCGACAACAAAACAGGTTTCAGCATTGAAAAGTGAGTCCCAAATGTTATTTTCAACCACTACAATGTGAAACCCTTATGACAGAAATATGGAGCTTTCTGAGGGAGTCGGGAGTAAGTCACGATCACTCCAGAATGACGTACAGCCTGAGTAACAGGTGTAACAGGATTGCACATGAGCATAAGGAACCCATGACAAAGAAAAATGACACGGAAAAGTAGTACTGTATAACTTTACAGATCTAACAAGGCTTATTGTTTTATTACCTCTGCCAACTTTGTTGGAGGAGGTTATGTTTTCGGCTCCGTTTGTTTGTCTGTTCCCAACGTAACTCAAAAAGTAGTGAATGGATTTTGATGAAATTTGGTGTACAGCTTTAGTATTACCCTAGGTTCAAGTGATTTGATTGTGATGTTGGTAATATGTGGTTTGGCGGAGGTATGCACTCTACTGTGTGACCTTCTAGTTTCACTAACTGTAATGAAAGAGGTGTGGAAAAAGGTGGAGCCAGAGCAGGATTGAGACAAACATGAAGATGTCATGACAACGTCATAAATATTTCAGTGCAAAACTCATATTTTAAAGTTATAAATAATAAACATGCTCTCATTTGCATCGTATTATAGTTGTATTTTAATCAGATTCTTTACTTAATGCTGCAAACCATGTCCAACTCCAAGCACAGGATGCTATGATCTATTTATAGACAGAGAAAGGAGCTTTGCATGATGACATTCTTGTGTAACACAAAACATATTCCACTCCGAATGCTGCTTCTGTAGAATCGTGTCCTAGCATTCTCAAGCACACAGATGAGCATGTCCAATACTATACTATACTATTCTAAGGTTAATAATAAAGGAAAGGATAAAAAAGTCTACTTTATTTACTTTTAATAGTTGTTCAAATGGAGAATATTTGGGGAAACATGTTAGATTTTTTTTCTCCCTGTCCTTTGGGTATGCATTATGTAAGACAAAAGACAGTTATAAATCCCACAGCTGTCATGCTTTGCATTAAAAATAAAATGCTGTCTTGGACTGTTTTCTGATATTATGTAAGATGTATTTCATCCTCTTGCACAGAATTCAAATAAAACTTTTGTTTGCGATCATGCTATTTTTATTCCTATCCAATATATTGCATGTTGTACTGAAGTTTCTGAAGGAGGAGGCGGAGGTGGAGGCGGTCGGCGTTGTGCTGCTGTTTCGTGTGCATTATTTTTCCATTAAAGAAATAGAAGTTGATCCAAAAGACACATGAGCTAGCAGATGGAAAAGCTCTCTGCCCAAGCCTTAAATACACAAACACACCAATTTATTTGTGTATGCTGCTAAAAATCTCCATGCACTACAACAAGTACACACACACACACACACGCATACACGCCTTACTCAGCCACTAACCATGTGTTTTATTGATCTAAAGGGAAGGATAATAAATTGACACTGGGATCAGCTGTGATGCATTTGCAACTAGCAGTCACAGCTTGATCTTCTGACCTTACGCACACACCATTTATTGAATCGTGGCAGGAACAGGTTCTTCTCTAGCAGTTCCTGAGGGAATGCAGTGATTATCTTTAAGTCTCTCGGTGTCGCTGACGGCTGCCTTTCATCCACTCTTAACACTCATATGTCTCCACATGAGGACACATGAGTGGGTTAGAACACACAGTCAGACCACCTCAAGGGGAAAAAGCATCGCTTGGGGAGCAGCTCAATTCACTTAACACTTGACTTTGGTCATTATAGAGCTAGTGGAGAAACTGGTCTCACATCTAAGGAGCTTCCATCCATCCGTCCGTCCATCCATTATCCATACCGCTTATCCATCAGAGCCACAGGGGAAGCTGGAGCCAATCCCAACTGCCTTCGAGCGAGAGACAGAGTTCACCCTGGGCAGGATGCCAGTGCAAGGATAACACTAAGACACACAACCATTCACACTCACATTCACACCTATGGGCAATTTAGAGTAGCCAGTCGATCTAATCTGCATGTCTTTGGACTGTGGGAGGAAACCAGAGCACCCGGAGGAAACCACGCAGGCACGAGGAGAACACGCAAACTCCACACAGAAAGGCCGCAGTCAGCCGCGAGGTCCAAATCCAGACCCTTCTTACTCTGAGGTGACAGTGCTAGCCACTGCATCACTGTGCCACCCAGAGGAGCTTCCATTGAAACATTTTTTTTTGCTATGTCAGTATACCCTGATACACTCACACACAGATACACACACATACACATTTATACAGCACTGTGTTGTCTTTCAGAGTCCATGAATGAATACTGAGGTCGATATGTGTGACTGTCACTCCATGCTTTTGAAGTATGATGATGCCGATTTGTTGTCATCCATCTCACTCACATTCAGCTTACAGGCTGCTCTGGGCTGTTTACTGCCACTGGACTACACGGTGGATGACGGAAGGCTTCCGAAAACGCTATCGATAGTCTGACAAAATGAGTCAAGATTATGACTAAGCCCAAATATGCAGACATATGGGAATCTCTCCAGGTTTAAATAAATATGATGTAGAAAGTCTTAAATGTGAGGATTTGACATATACTTCTTCTGTATTTACTTTGTCATATTAATGCAATGGTGTGTAAACAGTTCTCTGTAAGAATGATGAGGAATTCATAAAAATGTTGGATTTTGTCACAAAAGCTCCTATGAGTTTGAATATGATGGCTATAATATAGTATAATATACTGTAATAAAACGTCCAAAATAGTGCATTTGTATAGTGCATTTAACAATATACATTGTCACAAAGCAGCTTTATAGAAATGTGGGATGTAGATTTAAATCCCTAGTAAGCAAGCCAGAGGAAAGGAAAAACTCCCTGAGACGAACAGGAACCAGCCTCAAAAGGGAACCCAACCTCTTCTTCAGGACAATGGATAGTGAGATTATAAATCATTACAGTATACATGTGTAGAAGGGTGCTCTGTGCATTGATGTTCAGTATTAGCATATGAGCATATTAGCATAAGAGTCCTGGGATGAGCACAAGGCAGTTTTAAGGGTTACAGCAGCAGCTCTTAGGTACAAATCTAACAATATCCAGGACAGACTGTTCACTGAAGCAAGGGTGAGTCTTGGGCATAAACTGTTTTTGGGAAGTGGTATCCATGTGGGACCATCCACAGCAACAGAAAATGAGTCAGAAGTGCAGGAAGTCCAAGCAGAAGTCAAGCGAGAGGAAACAGCATAGTATAGTAGCAGTAGAAGTCTATCAGGATCAGGCACCATCATCACGTAAGGAACAGTTATGGATATAACCATAAATGATTTGTACGTACCACCCTAATGCAATTCAGCAGTTCAGCCAAACTACAAATTGGTCAACCATCATATTTCATGTTTCCTTTCAATTCTCTCTGCTTTCACTTTTCACTATTACTGTTTTATTACCAACCGAACAGAAGTGATTTAAACACAAACAGTGTTATTTCCTTTGAACAAAAATGGTTCAATAAATATGTGCTCACTGTGGAAGAAGCCTTTTAGTGTCTTTTTTTTATGAAATTGTGAATTCATGGGTAATAAACACAGTTCTAATACAACAGTAGAAAGAGCCTATTATATTGATTGCCATAACACACATTGAGCCCAATGTCTACTTAATTAATTATCATGTAAATGGCTTTAAAGTCATATAATCATTCATCGTACAATTACTAGGAGTGTATAGAATTATGGGTTTACTTTTATGGAGTTACCATCAAATTTTATGTTGGTAATTATGTGTGTAAGAAGTGTATTACAATAGAAATTATGCTTCATGACACAACCAGCATTACAATTAATTTTCAACTTGTAACAATTCTTCCATACATGATAACTAAAGTCCCTTGAAACAATTTTGAATTTTTTTTCTTTACGTCTCCTAATAAATACCTCAAAACATATCTGAAGAATGAACTGAAAGACCTGGCATATTGTGAGGGGGAAAAAGTTCCTGTATTACACTCGCTCGCATCATGCAGTGCTCATTTTATCCCCATGGAGAGAATGCTACAGTATGTCCAAAAAAAAAAATGCTGAGACATCTTAGCCTTTAGGAGTCAACACCGAAGGTTTCAACAACACCAATCCTTCCATCAAATAATATTAAAGTTGTTGGTTGTGTTTTTCCATGGAACTGAAAAATCTAGTTTTGAATCTGAAATGATCGTCTCTTTTATTATAAATATGTGCTAATCAGTTTTGTGCTAATCAAACAGTGGAGTTATTTAGGATTCTTCAGTTTGGACTGCATCATATAATGTGAGAACAGAGTTGCAAAGAAAAGGAAATGCAACCATAGTCATGTCTTTTAGTGATACAGTAGCAGTGAACAAAGCTATATACTGCAGTAAGGGGTAAATGGCCTTTCTGCACAATGCCAAACAAAGTGCAAACTTCATGTCATTATCTCGTCATGGGTGTTTCAAAACTGCATGTAACTCATTAGCATTAAATCAAAGGAAAAAAGATCAGTACCAATGCTACATTTGAAAGTAAAATGGACATGTATACAGCATGTAAAGGCCAACAAAACTGTCACATATTGTATACAAATCTATTGTGCTGCCAGTGGAAACCATTTTGGATTTCTGGAGGTCTTTTTCACCTGAAAATGTAATGAAAGCTCTTCAGCTCTCGATGGGCCTCTGTCCTGTGTTGCTTGGTCAGGAGTTTTTACAATAGGAGGCACATGTTCTTTAGTCTTGGTTCAGGTATAAATGCAAGGGTTAAACCAGGCAGGATGTCAGTTCACCAGTTGGAAACAGCTTGAACACACCAAACCAGCCATGGGAAAGGTAATCATTAAAGAGGCATCTTTTTTTGTTTACAAGGTATTTAGATCAACTCATTGTGAAACTCATCCTCCAAACAGGTTATCTTCTATGAGGACAGGAACTTCATGGGGCGCTCCTATGAGTGTA
>JAOTRR010000035.1:4186706-4202724 GCA_028570945.1 Gogo arcuatus
TTGATAAAGAATAGGAAAATAAATGTTGCATTTTTTGGTAATACAATTTTCTTCACTTCACCTTTTTTGCAAAAATATTGTGGGAAAATGAAATCGTGAACCCAATATTGTGAATTGAATCGTGAATTGGATGAATCGTTACATGTCTACTGGTTTGAGTATTTCAGAAACTGCTGACTCTTGGGATTTTCAACAGTCTCTAGAGTTTACACAGAATGTTGCGGAAAAGAAAAAACGTCCAGTGAGCAGCAGGTCTGTAGGTGGAAATGCCTTGTTAATGAGAGAGATCAGAGGAGATGGCCAGACTGTTTTGAGCAGACAAGAAGACTACGGTAATACAAATACACACTCTTTACAACCGTGGTGAGCAGAAAAGCATCTCAGAATACACATCTCAGAAGACCACTTCTGGTTCCACTCTTATCAGGCAAGTACAGGAATCTGAGACTACAGTGGGCACAGACTCAGTGGAACTGCATAGGTGAAGATGCTTTTCCAATCTTCAACTGATGATCTGGTGATCCTCTGAAGATTCAGTGTGTCTGTGAGTTTTACATTTCTGCGCTCTTTCTCCATGCTTTGCATCCCACAGGAAAAGAGAATATGATTTTTCTGGAGCCTTTTGTGTTGTATTGTGGAGTTAAATAGCTTTTGTGTGACCTTAGCTGTCCGTTTTCCTGACACAACATAGCCAAAAGCAGTGTCCTGGGGATTTCCATGACCTTAGACTTGACCCATTGCACCTCCTTCTCCATTTTTTGGGGGTTGAATTCTCCTATGCTCAGAGCCAAATCCAGGTCAGTAAGACCTGGAGCACCAATGTGCTCTCTACAGGAATGTTACTTGATTCTATAGACGTGTCAGAAATTAAAGCAAAAACAACATAAACTGTGCTACTCAGGTGTTGGGCCACCAAAGTCACAAGAATAAAATAGTCAGAACAGTACACTCATAGAAAACAGGGTTCTTCAAGGGTTCACTTGATAATTAAGGGTCCTTAGTTTCCTACTTGGAACTCTGTAGGGAACCATTCTTCTTTAATGGTTTAAGGGTCCAAATTTCCTAAGGGTTAATTGTGTACCATTGTAAATACACTATATGGCCCAAAGTTTGTGGACACCTGACCATTGCATCCATATGTGCCTTTTGAACATCCAATTACACACTTAGTCCTCCTTTGCTGTTATTATAACCTCCAATCTTCTGGGAAGACCTACATAAGAGCATTAGTGAGGTCAGGCTCTGATGTTGGACGAGGAGGCCTGGGGTGTAGTCAGCTTTCCAGTTCATCCCAAAGGTGTTCAGTGGGGTTGATGTCAAGGTTCTGTGCAGGACACTTGAGTTCTTCCACTCCAACCTTGGCAAATCATGTCTTCATGTAGCTCGCTTTGTGCACAGGGGCATTGTCATGCTGGAACAAGTTTGGGTCCCTTAGTTCCAGTGAAGGGAAACTGTAATGTTACAGCATACAAAGACATCCTATACAATTGTGTGTTTTTAACTTTGTGGCAACAGTTTGGGGAAGAACCACATATGGGTATGATGAACTTCCCATAGTCCATCCAAATGTCTCTCTCTCTCTCTCTCTATCCCTCTCTCTCTCTCATGGTGAGCAAATTCATGCTTTTCCTGAGAATAAACCTCCCATCGTCAGTGAAGGTGAGCTGATATTACTCACTAATTAATCCTGCTGACTGCACTAGTCATCCTCGAACCACAACACAACTGCTGGTGTAATCTCTCTAGTTTTCTCACTCACTCATTTAATTCCCTCCCACTCACCACTGACCTCACTCTCTCACTTCCTGTTGGGCGCACTCCTCCATCATCTCTTGCCCCATCTCTTAAGTGATGACCAGTGGGAAGCGCTCGCTGTCAGCGTGCAGCACTCTATCTGAGCACTTTATTGCTCATCCCAGGTCACACTGACGTCTCTCTGCATAAATGATGGCTATGTAAATCACCCACAACGCCCTGCTGCTGAAGAGGCACAGATTTAAGGTTCTGGCAGAATTGCTAAATGGACAGGAAACTGATTGAGAGCAAAGGGATTGAGAGAGAGAGAGAGAGAGAGAGAGAGAGAGAGAGAGAGAGAAACCATTTATCACAGAGCCTGCACGTAGCAGCCAATTCATCCAAGACAGTCCAGAAAGTTCTTCATCCAAATTCAAGCATATCTTTTTAAATTAAGTTGCAGCAGGCCTGTATGGATTTTTGCTTACAGTGACGTAGCTGAACCTTAATCTGTGTTTGCTGTGTACTTTACCTGCAGAAAGTACTGTAGTTGGTTTACTTTTTGGAGTCTGATTTAAAGGTTTTAGCAAGTTGCTTTAGTTCAGTTCTATACACAATTGTTCAATACAGTGTAAGTGTTTTGCTCTTTAGTCCTATGATGTAACAAGTAGGAAATATATTTCATGTAAATGTAGAAATATGTAAAAACCCTATCTTGTTTGCATACATTATATTAACTCTGTCTATACATTAAACATGCACGAACAATCATAACGATGGCCCTATCCTTGGTTATCCATAACTGTCTAGAACTGTTTGTTTCATTTGATGTTTACTGAATGATGAGACCTGTGAAGAACTGCAAAGAATTACATGTCTGTATTGCCCATGTGTTTTATTCTGCAGGTTTTCATTCCGTCTAAGACAGTTCATCTGTGATTTGAAGACCAAGACTAATTGATTAAACAAGTAAAATCAGGTGTGGAATGAAATCCTGCAGCCCCACCAAGTCTTTGCAGATAAAATTGGACACCCCTGCTATGTAGTGAAGCTATCTTAAGCTTGTTTTACACTGTGTGATTTCAGCTGTCTTTTATGATTATTACTTGTCACACTGTACAAGATCACAATTTAAAAAAAAAAAAAAAACACTTGGCCAAATTCTATAACAGACTCCAAATTCCATGTCAGCTTTAACGATAAAGAACAATATATGCATCATTAAAGAAAATTACTATGTTCTGCTTACGTTTTTCTGCTTGTATTTGTATTTACCTCCACCAACTTTATTGGAGGAGGTTATGTTTTCGCCTCCGTTTGTTTGTCTGTTCCCAACGTAACTCAAAAAGTAGTGAACAGATTTTGATGAAATTCGGAGGAAAGGTGGGCCATGGGCTAACGGATAATTGATTAGATTTTGATGCAAATCCGGATATGTGTGGATCCAGGATCCAGATATGTATACGGATCCAGCATTTTTTTTTTTACTTTTCCCAATGTAACTCAAAATGTAGAGAACGGATTTTGATGACATTTTGAGGAAAGGTGGGCCATGGGCAAAGGTGGGACAATTGGATATATTTTGATGTAAATCGGGATATGTATGTGCATCCAGGATTTTTTTTGACTGTTCCCAATGTAACTCAAAAAGTAGTGAACGGATTTTGATGAAATTTTGAGGAAAGGTGGACCATGCACCAAGGAACAATTGACTAGATTTTGATGCAAATCTGAATATGTGGCTTGGCAAAGGTATGGATTCTACCGAGTACCCTTCTAGTTATATTTGTATTTTCCTTTGTTCAAATATATATACATTTTTAATATTGTTAAACTCCAGTCTTGGGTAGTCTATTGGAAACCTACCTGATCCTATATAATTAAAAAGTTAGATCAAGCAATGAAAACTCTGCAACTCACTGGGATATGTATTGTATTGTATACGTATGTATTATTCTAGTATTCCCGAATGTCCATTAGTCTACTCATAAAATTTGTAGAAATGCAAAAAGAGGATGATGGGTTATTTTTTGTAAATGAAATGTCAAACTATGGACTCTTTTTGCACTAACCTGTCCCGTCATGCACCACAGAGAGGCTACAGAGTTAACAGGACTATGGAGGAGGTGCTACTTCTGTCATCTATTAATGAGTTGCACCTTAAAATTACCAACATTGTTGAATGTTACTTAGCTTTTACTTACATCATGTACATGTTTTACATCAAGTACAATGAACATATGCATGAAACCACATACAATAGCCTTCTAAATTACATGTAGGCTGATGTTTGTGTATGGTAAGCTGTCTGTATCAGATCCCTAAATTACATCTTCTACATTACATCATTTAGGTCATATTATGTGATTTGAGACAAATCTGCTGGATCTTTCATTACGAAAAAAAAAAAATACTTCTCTCAAAATGTGGGCCGACACACATGATCCTATATTATACAGCCTGAGCTTTGGCAACCTTTGCTCATTCTAAGAGGGACATCTGCTGGTGTAGACTTAAATGACATGTGAAATAGTATTTCTTCATGAAGACATTTCCATGGCTGCTTCTGGACTCTGATATTCAGAAGTCCACATCTGGAGGGGGTTTAAGCAGCTGTAACACATTTGCTGATTGAGCTTGTTCTTATAATCAGGTGTCATTAAATTATCGGTGTTTTTCATTCATGTGCAATTTATTTATTTCTATTTTGGCTCATCAATACTCATTTAGACTGAGGCTTACATATCCCCTACATATCCCTTTCTGTTTTGAGAAGGTTACTCAAATAACAAGATACAGACATGTTCATAATGGCTGAGCTGTAGGGACTATCATTAAGCTTAAGAAGGCCCTAGATCTATTCCTGATGCTGGCCCTAGCTCCTTCCTCATACTCATTCCTTGTTTACTAATAACATACTAAGTTCTTGTATGATGATGCATTGCACTGCATGCTTTATTATCCAAGAAACACGTCCTGATATAACCTGTGACTACTAAATATGATTAATAGCATCAGGCTTGAGGAGTCTTACAGTACACGTGTTTACAAAAAAGCTTGTTGTTGCAGGGCTGAGTGGGAGTTTAACCCTACAGTCCTACATATCTCATGAGACTTCATCCTCTGCCAAGAGAACAATATGGGCATTATAACTGAGACACCCACGAGAATGGGCCTAGTATGTGGTGTTTTGTGTGATATTAGATGCCTTTGTAGAGGGGGCTAAAGGCTTGAAGCGTAGTGGTGCCACGTGTTGCTCCTGGCCAGTTTGCCAGGAGCAACAGGGTTGAGTTGTAAGTCTGCCATGGCTGATTGTGACCACAATATTTTCATTGTTTCTCTTTCATCCATCAATTTTAAAGGAATCATTGAGCAAAAATGACATTTTGATCATTTTATATGTAGATACGTCCTTAACCACATTGCTAAGTCTGTGTAATATTGCTGACGAACTGGATGAAGTTTGATGATTATATCTAGAGGAACACATTTAATCACTTTTCGCTTCCTTAGCATTAAATACAAAACTAAAAAAAAAAACCTTCATCCAAACATGTCTTGGATGTGTCAAGGTTTTTTCTTTTCTTTCTTTGATTGCCAAGCAATTTGCAATCTGATTAGTCTCGTCTGAAGTCACAGAATCTGAGAACTGGAGCACTTCCCCAATTGTTCACACGTTATTCTTCATATCTACCAACCTTTCTGGCCTCACTGTGATGAATCCTCTCAAAAATCTTCAATAAAAGGTTATTCACTTTCCACAATCTTGCCATCTTTACCAAACTACCTCTTGATACATTTCCAGTAATTATAGAAGCTGGCTAGAGATGACTGTAAATTTCCCTATAAATTAACAGACAGGCTAGGTTCAGATCAGTTCAGCTTGCCTGATTTTAAACAGCACAGAAAGTATATCATATACTCACTGAGCCTGGTTTCTCAAATGCTATTTAAATCATCCACAAGGCATCATTACTCATCTTTCCATTTGTCCATATTGGGGGACATTTGTCCATACCAATTCTGTGTTCAAAACAATTCACAGGTAATACTGACTGTCCATGGGGGAGTCCACAGCAACACCAACTACACATGAAAAGTAGGCATGCATTTTAAAATGGCTCAACATCAGTAGGAATTACTATTGCTCCCTGCTTTAAAGCCCATAATGAAATTCAGCATTTTAATGTGTATTTCTGAATTCATCATGAGATGAGTGACAGAACCTGGTGGGTTACCTGACACTTGCTGGTGTGTCATTCATAGGAACATAAAAACAGTCAGTCTGGGGGGAGAGGTGCCAACCTGCATGACAGGACATGCCAAGCAAGTAAAAATGTCTTGAATAAGAGGAATAGTGGGTGCACGTCATTCACTGACAAGAGCGTGTAGGATGAGATATAGACGCTAAACTGTTACATGACTATTAATAATTACAGTAGAACCTAATCTCCTTGCTGAAAGCAGCTTTGAGTTTGATGGCATCTGATGACTTCACACTAAAACTCATACAGAAATAGACAAACTATTACCCATTTCTCTGAAAAACACTACTTTTCATTACATTCACCATCAAACACAAATGTTCAACAACGAACCAAACATTCATATAACACCATCAAACAACAATAATAACATTCTCCAATACATACAGCATCCACCATCAAACACAACAATATTCAGCATGAAATACCAACAGAAACATATCTGAACACACAGCATCCACCACCATACACCACACCATTCACCATCAAAAGCCATCATTTACCATTGCCAACAGTTCCACCAACATCAACGTTCACCATCAAACACCAATAGTAACATTGTCCAACACATACAGCATCCACCATCAAACATCACAACATTTACCATTAAATACCAGCAGTAATTTTCAACACATACATTATCCACCACCAAACACCAATATTTCCCATCAAATGCCAAAAGTAACAATAAGATAACAAAAGAACAATAAGATTCTCCAACACATACAGCATCCACCATCTAAAACCACAACATTCATAATCAAACAGTAACAGTAACATTCCCCAACACATATATCATCCACCATTAAACACCACAAAATCCACCATAAAGCACCAACAGTAACATTCTCGGACACATACAGCATTCACTGTCTACAAGACAACATTCACCATCAAATACCAACAAAAACATTCTTCAACACAGCATCTACCACCACAACATTCATCATCAAACACCAACAGTACAATTCTCCAACACATACAGCATCCATCAACAACATAACATTCACAATGTTCACTACCAAACACAAGCATTCAACCAAACACCATAAACAGGCTGTGTGTTTATCAAGAACCAGGACCAGGACTGTACCAGGGACCAGGACTACCAGTATTAATATTCTCCAAGCATCCATCAGTATGTCTTAATACATATAATACATCCAGAAGAGATGGTACCAGGGCATCTCTCTTTCTCTCCCTCTCTCTCTCACACACACACACACACACACACACACACACACACATGTACATTCCTGTGTGTTTTGTGTAGCTTTGTGCTCCACTGAACCGCTGAGTCCAAAAGTAGGATTAACATGGGGAGGAATGAGGGATGGGGAGGAAAGGGGAGGAGAGGAGAAGGGGGTAGAAAAGGGTTGAAGGAGAATGAGAAAAATGTAATAAAAAAAAGTTTGAAGTTGTCCATGATAAAAACCAAAAGACCCATGACCTTTTAGTACAGTTTCTCTTTTGACAACATCTGATTACATCTACATAACTCAGTGCATGGGAACATTCGAGGAGCTGAGTAAGCTCAGCCAGTTCACATGACTTCCACATGGTCCATACAACCCCAAAGACATAACACACCCTGGACAGGTTCATGAATCACTTCTAAAATGAAGCTTTATTTCTAGCACAAATTCTCAAAATTAACAACATCTTTCACAACAATGTCTGGTGGATATGAGAAGCATGTTTAAGGTGTTAATTGCTAGCATGCATTCCCAATTAAGCTTAGCAGGAAGAGTAACTCTAATAATCATAACCCATATACTAGTATTTCATTCTTTTTGTATTGTTATAACTTGGAATTGAAATGGCCTTTTATCATTTGTTATTTTACACAATATGTCTAACATTTGAAGGGGAAAAATATTTTATTGTGACACAAAAGTTAATTAAAGAAAAAAGACTTTTGGTTATTGCATAAGTATTCATCCCACCTGGGTCAGTGGTGCCTGGCAGAAGCACTTTTGGCTGCAATTACAGCATGTCTTCTAAGACACAGTGGCCCTCATTTACAAAACGAACGTATGACAGAAAATTTGGCGTACGGTCATTTCCACACAAAGCTCAGCATTTATCAATGTGAACGTGAGCACATCAAATCTCACGTCAAGTCTCACCTCATGCATGCACGTTTATGAGTCAGCGTGGACGTGCTGACTGACTGAGTGGAGAATTGTTATTACACCATATATTCTGACTGGTATCTAAGCATATGCAGCCACATATTCATCAATTAAAAATATTTAGTGTAAGGCAAAATATCATATTTTGTAAAGGCCTACATCGACTATGTGTCATAAACCGATATCCCTAACATAGGCTAAAAAGGTATTTTCAAATTATTTGCCATTAACAGGGTTAACACTTTTTTGGCCTAAGATTAATTTCTCTTTCATTTTGAGATAGCCTATTTGTTCGGCTACTAGTGACGATGGGTACGCTAACTGATTTGCAATATGATAGGGTTAGATGCTTATTCAGTCACCTATTTAAACAAGAGCTTTACCAGTCATCAAATCTCAGCAATGGCACATCTGTCTTTGTTAGAAGACCTCTACGCATTCTTAAAACACAAGAGGATTTTTTTTGGAGCGCAGGGATTTTTTTTTATGAAGAGTGACAAGTAGCTATTAAGTCGCTTTCGTCTCCAAAGGCATCGAGGGTGGTGGTGTGCCAGCACAGGGGGCGGAGGACACACACTCTTCCAGCTCGTAGTGGCTCCAGGCTGCTGATTGATCTGAAACATCATTAAAATGAGGAAATAAAGAAACTCCACAACCATGTAATTTTTGGTAGCTGTTAAGTCGCTTTCATCTCCCAGGGCATCCAGGGTGGTGATGTGCCACCTTGGACTGAATTTAGCTAATTATGTTTCCTCAAATTGGAACTGATTGTACCAGAGATATTTAATGGGGTGAATACTTATGCAACCTGAAGTATTCACTTCAGTGTTATTACTATATTTGGTGTAGCTTCATGATACTGTATATGATCCCTATTAAGTCCACTTCAATTCCAGACTGTAACACTGCAAAATGTGGGAAAGTACAAGGAAGGTGAATGTTAATGCAAAATAAAGTATCAGATATGGTGTGTGACTGATGTGCTTTAATTGCTTTGTGTACTATATGCTTTCTGTCAGATCTTCATCAGACATGTCCAGCACGTGTAAACGCCAGTCCAACTCCTCACTCCAGCACGAGCTTCTCCCTGTGCACGCCAGGGATTTAATTCCGATTCAGTGCTGTGGAAACAGGGCGGAATGTTTCCCCTAAAATGTGACGTGTCACGCGGTAGGACAGAGTTGAGGCTTTTTCTGTGGTCACGCGCTGATCCTGTATTTAAACTCGCTGGGTTCCCTCGCGTTCTCGAGCCGGATTAGGGGTGCAATGGACCTTTCCGTGTGGGGAAATCTCGGACAGTGAACGATTGTTGGTGAATTACAGTTTTGGTTGGTTTATGCAGCTTGTTTTTTGTTTTAAAGCACGTTTAATAATTAGATTAATTAGATAGCCTAGGAAGTAAGGGGTCGTTTATTTATTTATTTATTTATTTATTTATCTATTTATATATCTTTTATGTATTTCTGTGCAATGTGGATCCACGTTGTTTTAGTGCTGTCCTGTTGCGCCTTCGCTGTGCACGCGCAGTTCCCGCGTGAGTGCACGAGCGTCGAGGCTCTGCGCAGCGCGCGCTGCTGTCCGTCCCCGTTCGGCCGCGCGAACGACCCATGCGGCGCGAGTCTTGGCCGAGGACAGTGCGTGCCGGTGCAAGCCGACACGCGCCCTCACGGGCCGCAGTACCCGCACGTGGGCCAGGACGACCGCGAGCGCTGGCCGCTTCGCTTCTTCACCAGCGCGTGCCGGTGCACCGGGAACTTCTACGGCTTCAACTGCGGCCGGTGCAAGCACGGATTCACCGGGATCAACTGCAACACGCGCGTGCCAGTCGGTGAGCAACTGCCAGATAAAATGACCAATAAGTGCATATTTAGTGCTTCATAATAATATAGTCTAATATGTTCTTTAGAATAATAGAGCTTTCATGTTTAATATTAATGATAAAAGCAATAACGTAAGCACGTTATCACTGGATATTTTCTGTTATGATTTTAATGGAAATGTTTTTCTATTTATCCCATTTAATTTTAATACTTTTTAGAAGTAGGAAGAATTTGGAAGTGTTATATTTACCTAACCCAGTACTACTCAGGAGGCCTACCACTGCACCTCTGCACTTTACAAACCTGCATCAGACACTTTTTTTTATTTAAGACTCTTTCTGCTGGCAATATTGCTTCTACATTTATTAATTTACAGTCCGTTGTGCAATAGCTTTCCTGCACAACACTGTTTTGTTGTCCTGTGTGTTCACTGTTTGGTGTATTTATTGTTTTTTTTTTTGTATTTATTTTCAGTGTGTCCTACACCAATTCCACACTGTTGTATATTTGCGCTTTGTGTAGTCTTGTGTAATGGACTACTGTGTTGTTACGTGCTGCACCATGGTCCTGGAGAAACAACATTTTGTTCCATATACTGTATATAGAGGAATGACAATTAAAAACCCACCTGACTTGAGTTGGAATTCATTCTCCAGGGCTGTGTCTCAATATTCTTGGCTTATACACCTAATACTACATCTAATACATGACTATCTAGTACCTGGCTGCTTGCTAAAATTTCTTATGTTGTTACAGAGTTTAATTTTGGTACGTGCATAAAGTAGCAAAATCATCACCATCATCATCATTGTCATTTAACTATGTCTTCTTCTTCTTCTCTCAGTCAGAAGAAATGTTGTAACTCTGAGCCCGATTGAGAAGCGCTCCTTTGTGAATGCTCTGGACCAGGCCAAGCGGACTGTGCACCCGGACCTGGTCATCGCCACACGCCGCTATGAGGAGCTGTTCAGCCCTGATGGTAACACCACAATGTTCGAAAACATCACCATCTATAACTACTTCGTGTGGTCGCACTACTACTCCGTGAGTAAGACGTATCTCGGTGGTGGACAGCCCAGCTTCGGGGGTGTGGACTTTTCTCACGAGGGACCCGGGTTCGTGACATGGCACCGATACCACGTCATGCAGCTCGAACGTGACATACAGGTAAAAAAGCTTATCCTTATTAAGATTATTAGTACTTGGGTGGACCATCTTTGTCCATTTATTTTAACTGTGTTGGGGAAAGTAAAACACACACCTAGGACACACTAAAACGTTTGTCTTAAGATGTTAAGGAGTGATTCGTTATTTGTTCAGGACATGTTGGGAGACCCGAGATTCGCTCTTCCGTTCTGGAACTTTGCCATCGGAGGAAACCAGTGTGACATCTGCACTGATGATCTGATGGGTGCCAGAAGCAGCTTTGATGAAAATGGCATCAGCTCCAACTCCATCTTCTCCCAGTGGCGCGTTGTGTGTGAGAGCCTGGATGACTATGACACGCTGGGCACCATCTGCAACAGTCAGTCCTTTCTCTTCTTCTTCTTCTTTTTCTTCTTCATTCCATTTCTCACACACAGATCCCCCAATGTGCTCTGAAGTCTTCCTTTTTTGTTTTTTTTTTACTGCACTTGTATTTTCCAATGTGATTTCATAGCTTCCTCACTTTCTGGTACAAGATCTATTTCTTGACGTTTGATGAAATATCAGACCTGGCATGTGAGCACCCGATCACACAGCATGCTAATGGTTCTCACATGATGGAAAACGTCTGAGAATAATCTCAGTCCTTACAGGGTTTTGAGGATTATCAGCATGTGCTTTGTTTATGGGCCAAAAGTTAGCAATAATTGGATTAGCAGATTATAATTGCATTCTCTCTCACCGTTTTTTTCCCTTATTGTCTTGTAACCCTTAAATCTCATGTGGCACTTTTATGAAAATCCCCCCTCTCTCTCTCTCTCTCTCTCTCTCTCTCTCTCTCTCAGGTACCGAGGGCAGCCCTATCAGGAGGAACCCAGCAGGGAACGTGGCCCGGCCCATGGTGCAGAAGCTTCCGGAGCCTCAGGACATAGAAGCCTGCCTGCAGCTGACCACATTCGACACCCCTCCATTTTACTCTACTTCATCAGAGAGCTTCAGAAACACCATTGAGGGTAGAGACATCAACATATAAACACACACACACACAAATAAAAACACTGTCAACAGTAAAATTTCAATTAACCACCCATGCACCATTTTGAGGAATAGTTTCGCCAAGTTTAGCTTGATGTCTGTAGATATTGTAGCTGCGTATACAATGTTAAGAATGCTAAGTTTCATTTGTGTGGCTAGGCTACAGCGCCCCCGAGGGTACCTACGATCCTGTGGTGCGAAGTCTGCACAATTTGGCTCACCTGTTCCTGAATGGTACTGGTGGACAAACACACCTGTCCCCTAATGACCCCATCTTCGTCCTGCTGCACACCTTCACTGATGCCATCTTTGACGAGTGGCTTCGGAGACACCAAAGTAACACACTTCTTTCATTTTATATTTTATTTCATGCACACTGTACGTGCAGCAGCTGTAAATAAACAGGGACAGTTGTAGTCATGATTAGCAGTGGTGTAAAGACGGACTGATCTGAAACAACACATATTGTCACAGATTCAAAAACAGTGTGTATGAACGAATTAGCAGATCCAGACGTGTCTGTACCGGTCTACAAAGTCTGGTACCACTTTCGCAGTTCATTTTATAACTGGCACATTATTATTTAGAAACATTATCAAATGAGTTTACTTTGGCACTACTGAGTTTCCTTCGTGTTCTCTCTCTCTCTCTCTGTCTCCATACTTCTCTCAGCTACAGTTTACAAGGCGTGGCCTCTGCAACTAATAAGAAAGGTGTGACCTCTGTCTGTCAATCCATATAAAGGGGTGTGGCCTCAGTGCCTTAATAGGACAACCGCGGCCTCAGTGCTGATACGTGACCTTGATTTGTTAGTGATAGTAAGAGAGGCGTGTCCTCTGTTCCTGTCAGACCAGTCACACCAGTCAAACCGATAACTACAGAGGCCACACCTCCTTCACTGGGATTCACAGTGAAGGAGGTGTGGCCTTAACCTTCTTCAGAGCTTTTTTTTTTTTACACAAACAGTGGATTTTACTTTATTCTTTGTTGTGTTTAGTGGTTTGGTGTTTGTTAAGAGACAATTAAATATTTTTTTTATTGGTTTTCTTTAATGAGCCATGTAAAACTTGTAAGACATTGAAACTTATTAATTCACGTTAATAAGCAACAAATGAGAAACACCCAGTTATATTTGCTAAGGCACGATTTAGAAAAACATTTTTTAAGAAAAATGTTTTTAAGAGATTAGACGAAACATCACGGGCATCTGATTATACTTTACACCATGATACAACATGTGTACTGCGATAAATAATACAGCAAATCTTGTGTAATATAGTAATATAGCGTTTAATACTAAATGTTATACTGGTACAATTACATACCAGTATCATACAAACTATTTAATTATTATTTTTACTAAATTAAATATTCTTGCTTTCTTGTCTGTTTGTTTGTTGGTAAATAACTGTGTATTTCTGTTAGTCTCTGTGGACTATCCAATGGAAAACGCTCCCATTGGCCATAACAGAGATTACAACATGGTGCCATTCTGGCCTCCTATCACCAATGCAGAAATGTTCGTGACTGCTCCAGAGAACCTGGGTTACTCCTATGAGGCTACCTGGCCCGGTACGCGCTGCTGCTCGGACAGCATGAAAGCTTGAATTGCTTGTTCATTATTTCTCTATATACTCTATATACCTATACTCCTGGTACATCATATCATGTGTAATAACACGTTAACTATCCTTTCTCCAGCCCGTCCTATCACTGTAACTGAGATCATCACCATCGCCGTGATAGCAGCACTTATCGTCATGGCGATCATCTTCGCCGTTACAACGTGTGTCGTGCGCTCCCAATCCCATAACTCTGAGGGCCGGCAGCATCTGCTCGGGGAACAGTACCAACGCTATGACGATCACGACACACACGGCAACAAGACCCAGTCTGTGGTTTAAGAATGCAGGAGCTAAGACTTTGGCCTTTTTTGTATAATCCCAGTTGTAGATCAATGACAATGCTCTGTCATTAGATTTTGTATGTATTTTGAATGAAACCAGAAGTGCCTTGAGTCATATTTAGCCAAAGTCTGTGTGGCCAACAACTAAAATAAAAAAGCACAAACTAAAATGACGGTGCTAACATTACTTCAGTAACTGTATATATTCTTTAATGAATATGGAGGATTGTAGTCGAGTCTTGGAATTAAATGCAATAAAAAAAATCTTCTTTTACTAGTTAATATTTGCAGCTTTGGCATCTCATTGAAGGCTCTTCATTTGTGTTGCTTTACTTGTGCCACTAGATGGCAGGTTCACACAGGGGCAAGAGGCATGGTGTTGAAACTGCATCCAAAACCACACCTCATACTGTACCTCTGACACACTATGACTACTAAAGTAGTGTTTCATAGCCCAGTTTTTCAACAACAACCAAACATTCCACATGTTTGCCCTGCCCCAGCTTCCAACACTCTTGACGCAAGTAATCAGTATTCCTGACTGTATTTTGGTGAGTTCGGATCTGGAATAGAACCAAAATGGACCATTATAGTGACAAGAAACTGCATCACTATAACAAGGGCTAAATTCAGGAAGCAGAATCAATGTAATAAGGGCTAAATTCAAGTTCAATGTTACTTGAGATAAGTGTACATCATTTTGATTGCATTTTCTCTTTGATGATGTGTGAAATATTTTAATGAAATTAAGGCTTGACAGCTTGAGTACTAACTGGTTTAAATTAACTGACATAATAATTATTCAGATGCACATTTTTCTCTCAGCAGGTCCTGCTGTTAGTAATTGCAGAGTGATTTGTGGGTGGGCGTTACTAAATCGGCTGTGGGCGGGGAGCACCTGTCCAAGCGGAAAGAGAAGCCTTACTATGGAAAGCCAACGGGTCCATAAGTTTGCAACAAGCGTGTGATGTTTAATAATAACCATACATACACAAAAGAATGTAATACTCAGAATAACATACTAAATAACTAGAAAGCAAGAAAGCTTTTGTTGTTCACTGCATATTGTACAACACTACAGTAGTATTCTTGTTTTTACTGGGGAAGTATTAAAATAAAACTTGTGATGTGGCACTAATTTATTTGTTGGTGCTGTATTTTGATTATCCCCCTGAGAAGGTAGAAGTTGTCTGCTGTGCTGATCACAGTGGAATATTGCTAGCACAGTTACAATGGGGTTTAATAGCAGAACCAGGTGTTAAGTCCTAGTAGTAAAACAGCAAGAACTTCTTTTCTCAGTCACCAATTTCCATTTCATTAAATATCGTACTAATGACAAATCCAACGTAGAAGTAGTGGAGACTTTGGTGTGCTGAACCTTAACAGAGACGAGATGACAAGCATGCTACCACTGATGGTGGCATTAGCATGAAATTTGAATCATTGGAAGATGATCTATTTGAGCAGTCTGTAGAGATGAGGTGGTGAGAATGCTGGACAGAGTAATTGACTAAAGCTCTGCTGCATCACTGTCTTTAAGTAGAGATGAAGTAAGAGCTATTGCTGAGTTCATAACTCAGTGGGAAGTCAGAAACTTCCCAGTTCACACTTGGCTTCCCATGGTACTTTTGACCGTAGACTTCCCAGTGGGAAAGATCCATTTGAATGGCTCTCCAACTCGTAATTCCTAACTGGAAAGTCTGAGTTTTTCCAAATTTCAGAAATGATGACATATGGCTGCCATGACAGTGGTGAAAGTTTGTGCTCGAGACACCAAAACAAATATTTTGTAAATATTTGTTTTATATCCCCATATTTACTCAAACAGGATTCACAGTCAACATTTTCTAGTGTTCTATATTCATTTTTAACCCAAAGCAGTAAGTCTACCTTATCGTCAGTCCATGTAAAAACTAGAAGGCCACTTGGTAGAGTGCATACCTCCACCAAGCCACATATTATCAACATCAAAATCAA
>JAOTRR010000035.1:4248436-4259274 GCA_028570945.1 Gogo arcuatus
GTGTGTGTGTGTGTGTGTGTGTGTGTGTGTGTGTGTGTGTGTGTGTGTGGGTTTGTCCAAAGAAACTCAGGCCTACCTGTCATTAGCATTAGCAGGCTGTGTATGAAACAGAAGGTCAGGTCTAAAAACTTCCCCTCCATGCTCTGCTGACCTTTGACCCCTGCTAAGCTGTCAGGGAAAAACAGGTGGCAGAGCTCCGTCAGCTGTCCAGTAAAGAACGTTTTATTGGCTGATTCACTCCAGCAGCTGTAGAAATCTATCAAAACACAATTCACACACCAGTCTGAACTTGTCAGCTCATTAACATGCATTACAGGTGGTATTAAAGCAGGAACACTGTGTTCTGTGCAGAGTTCAAGAGCTCCCTTGATTGCATGTGTGTCCTTTGGAAGATTAAGGGATAAAGTGTTCTTCAATTTGTCACTCTGTAGACACCTTAAGGTTTCGGTTTTAATCAACCTTACCAGTGGCGGATTTAGGCATGCGCTACATGGGCATCTTGCCCAATCATGTCGGAGTGGCACCCTGATTCTAGTTTGTGAGCCAGGCAGCCAGGATACCTCCTGGTCTCCCATGAGATGGTAAGGGAGGGGAGGGGGAGGGGGTGGGTGTAGGTTAATCTATGACCTCAGGTCTCCCCACTGCAAGCCCGAGGTACGGGGAACAGGGAAAGCTATTAAATAGTGTACCTCGTACTAATGCAAAGTAAAATCAGTCACACTACGAAATAAGCCACAATTCATTCATAATACTGTGACTATATAACTTCATAGACATAGTGTTGCATTTTTTTTCTGGTTTGTGCGAAATCATTAAGAATAATATGTGACTCTAGAACCAACAAAGGTTTTTCCATTTGTCCCTCTGCAGGTACACCGTAAGAGTTCCATGTAGACCCCTGTAGGCAAGTGCTCCTCTATTAGCGAGGTCCCAACCAAGTAGAGCTGTTTAAGAATGAGGAATTCTCAGTTATCCAAAGAACCCTTGATGTACCACTTTTCTATGAGCGTTTATGACATAGGGAAGACATAGGAAAGATCTAGAACCATTAAAGGTTCTTCTGCTTGTCCCTCTGAAAGTACACCTAAAGGGTTCTGTGTAGAACCCTGATAAGAGATTATTTACCCCTATAGAAAGTGAAGAATCCCTACCTAAGCACCCAAAGAACCATTAAGGTACCCCTTTTTGATAAGTGATATAGAGGACATTTATTTATTTGAAACATGACAGAAAGTGATTTGAACAAAATGTCTGAAAAGAACTTGAGCTGGAATCGCAGTCATTTATGTTCGCAGTCATTTATGTTCGTTTTAAAACCATTAAACCAATTAGGTCCACCTTAAGGGTCCAATGTAGAACCCTACAGGTAAATGTTTCCCATTAGCGAGGGTTTCAAGCCTGAATCTGAGCCTTTTATGCAAATCTAGAACCGTTAATATTAGCTAATGTTAGTCAGCAGGATTTGATATTAACATGTACCATGGGTTATGGCTGTATTTGTATTTTCAAGAGACCAGATTAGTTTTACCCATGCATGGGCAACCTGGAGCTTCACGTTGTCTGGCTGTGGGGCCAAACACTTCTGGTCATTCTAGAGCCTGTCCATAGCACTGGAATTATGCCTGGATTTAGCAGCATAGTAGTGTACTCTGGACTGGATGTGTTACAAGAATCTATACTCATCTACTGTGTATATGTGATGAAACACAGTGTGGTTTCAGATACATTGAATCTTTCTGAGGTACTATTTTGGCACACTATTTACAGCAGAAGTATGGATGCAGCTGCTGACCATCCTCCTGCATCAGGCTTGAAGAATACATCATGTTTATGGTCCTGCCCTCCACCCTCTACCCTCTGAAAAAGGCCTTGGCCTCTAATCAGTGTTGCAGGCCGAAGTTCCAGGACATCAAACGGATAAAAAGTCCTCCAATTCCTCCTCCTCGTAAATCATAAAAGCTACACGTTTCATGTAATTTCATGTTTCATGTATTCCGAAAAGTGCCGAAAAGTAAGTGTAGACATGAGCGACAAATGTAGCATGTCGTAGTTCTGCAGCTATCAATTCAGTGGCACTGAACTGTGCATGTTGCTGTGCTGTTTTTCAGAAAGTACAAGCACAAGCACACTCCGAGCATTTGTGTCAGCCACCTGCGGCTGTGAATTTGGAAACTGGTTATCGGAATATGGCAGTGGAAGCTTTGAAGCTTATCCGAGAGGTGGGGTCGGTATTTTTAAAATCAACACATTTCGTAATAATTTGACAAAGTTCTCCGGCAGTTGTCAATAAAATATTTGTTCAGAGGAGAAACTCCATTCTCTTTGGAGCCCCAGGCCCAAAAACAGGTGAAAAAACACGATATGGACCACCAACAAATAACCAATCAGGATTTAAGAGGCAGTCGCTTGTTGATTCATAGAACCCTTTTTATTTGAGCATTGTAACAAGGAATCCCACCCTTTATTTGCATGATGAATAAATTAATAGGTACAATATCCATCAACAAACCCTTCAGTTCATCTAAAAATAAATATTTAAAATATCTACCAAATTTAAAATATTGAAAAATATTTACTTCATTGATGCATATGTTTGTTTGCTTTTTATTAATGTATTGAAATTACGTATTAAAATAAAGCACTGGTATATTTATTAATCAGTTTATTTGTTCATTTGTTTTAGGATATATTGATAATATTTTTTTTTAATTTGCCATTTTTTCTTTCCGCCATACAGGAGACACTGACATGACAATACAAAACGTTTAAAGTTGTGCAACGCATATTTGCAAGTATTTATTTATTTATTATTCTTCTTTTGCATTTTGCAAAGTAGTAATTATATTTACTTTAAGAAAAAGATACTGCCATTATTGTTATGTCTTGTTTTAGTAAAGCTGATAAAATGGCAAAAACATTTACTTTCTTTCAGGTACGGTATCACATCCAGTCAGATACGATAAAATATTTTACGCCTAATTTTTATCATATCGTCATGGGGAAAGGATATCAACGATTTTCAGACAACAATTTTATCATATCACGTTTTTGTCCGTACTGACCTAATTCATACTGTCATGAAAAGCCCTAAACAAAACAAAGAAAACCCCAACAACAACCACAACAACAAAAAATCATACCACTAAGACCCTTTTTCTTGAAAGCTGTTCACAAAACTGCTAAGAATTCTAACTTCGTAAGAATTCTCAAGCTAAGCGAAAGAACGGGGTCGACCCTGTTGCTACAAATGTTTCCTGAATGTATTGTAACATCGATTCGCTGATATAATAAAATGATAATTAAAAAATGACACAAAAATAAAACAAAACTAACTAATGTTCAGCTAATTGTGTGACACATTGTGGATTAATTAGATGGAATTTTATATGTAATTTAGGTTAATAGAGTATGAATTTGAATAGACTACTTAAGTAACCTAGCCTAGATTAAGCACGAGGATGACGTACAGTCTGTTTAGGGACGTACAGTTTGGGACACAACCCGTCTCACAGATAAATGGGATATACCATGTGGTTTAGTTTTCCTTGAGCAAAGCATTAAAATAAACACTTTTTTGCTAATACTGTTTTGTTTCCATTAGTAGGTTTGGTGACATCTTCCCAGCTAACAGTTTTACATTCGCAAAACATTTATATTACGATATTATAAACTTTTAAACGTTACAACGAAAAAGTTCAATTTTTTCTGTCATGTTTTTCTGAGAATATTTTCACAAAATGTTTGATAAACCTTTCTACAATGTTGCTCCAGCGCAGTTTGTCATACAAACTTTATTTTATTTGTGCGAGCAACCTTCTAATAACAACGTTAAACCAACTATTATTACGGCATATAATTTTATAGATTTTATAACACTGCAAGACCTTTGCAATCACTATAACAACCTTCTGTTCGCTATAACAACCTTTTTAAAACCAGGCTATTATTAAACATCTAGAACTTGTAGTAGTTACCTGTGAGTGAAGTGTGTTATCCTGAAAACAGCGACATCCATTGGCCTTATTTGGTAACTGCACCCTTTTTTAAATTAAAAAATAAAAATAAAAAATGCACACACAGCACTTTCAGTTTATTCTGGTTTATTTACTGAAAACCCAGTCAAAGTTATTGGTTTATTTACGCGTTCCTGTTTCTCTCAAACAGGTCGGGAAGAATGAAACTAAAAAACAGAAAGAACTAGTCAATGTACATCATTCTGTTGTAGGTAAACCGAAACAAAAGCCAAACAAAAAGAAAGTGTAACACTCCAATATGCAGACAGACTAATGTGTGTGTGTGTGTGTGTGTGTGTGTGTGTGTGTGTGTGTAAGTATACATTTTTCCCCCCAAAACACTTCAGTGAAAAATGTGGTTACACAGACAAAGACGGACTGAAAGATGGAAAAAAGAACAGAATAAAGGAGTACAGAAGAAAGTTTAGGAGATGAGGGGAAAGTTTAATAAGTGTTTAAAATCAGAAAGGGTCGCTTCTCGCTGTGTGTATGACTACATTGTTTTTCCATCGTGGTAGAAATTGCAGAGGGAATTTTGACACTCGATCTTGCCTTGTACTTCATCCTCCAATTCGTTCGATTCTCTCTCTCGCTCTACGTTTCGGCGTCACTCGTTCGAGCGTTCACCGTTTTTTGGGTGGGGTGGCTGTGCGGGGCGGAGTCACGGGACGCCCCGAGTTCATCCCACCGTACTGGTACTTAGCCTTCTTCTCTGAAGGCTTCAGGATCTAATGAGGACAAATTGGAAATGATAAAAAGCAGTTTATTTACGTGCTTACAACTTTCATTCTACATCATTCAACAGTGTTTTTGAAAATATCTACATCCGAAAAAGGCATTTTGAAAATGTCCACATGAGCACACCAACCCTGTGGGTAAATATATACATCTACAAAAATGATTTATATAACAAGTGGACTTACGCATTTTGCGTAACACGAGAGTTTGCGATTGCTATTCAAGAAGTATCGCGATACCTGCGATATCTCAGAAAAGTGTATCGTGATATCGTTTATCACAATATATCATCACATTCCCCAGCCCTCGTGTTCTCACATGAATACTTTCGACTCCAAATGAACTCCATTAAGTGTGTGTGTGTGTGTGTGTGTGTGTACACACGTGTGTATACCTGGAAGGAACACATGAGCGTTTCGTCCACGCTCATCATGCCACCGGCGTTGTCGAATTCGCCGCAGTAGTTCGGAGCAGAGAACAGAGTGACCAGCTGTCTCTTGGCAAAGAACTCATACCCATCCTCCACCACCTGCAGTCACACAAACACACACATACACACGATATTACACTTTCATACACACGCTATGTGAAATTATTAGCTTCTCATTTAGTGCTGCGTGAATATATCACGTACACAACACCACGTCTGGAAGAGCCAGGAGATTTGGGTGTGATATCGACACACTTTCTTGCACTTTTCTTTCCCGAACAAATAAGGGAGTGAAATCTGAAGTACAATTTGAAGCAACCACAGGTCTAGCACCCCTGCTGGCTGGCTGCAGTATAATATGTAGCTCCGCCCATCCTCATGCGTTTCAATGACAAAACAGTCTATTTTCCATGTCACTTTTCTCATCTAAACCGTCTTTCCGTCTACAGAGTCTAATTCAAACACTTAGTTTTCCTAATGCTGATATCTGCACATTTTTTATTTCCCCCCAAAAATTAGTTTTTAAAAGGTTATTCTACTATATCGTAAAAAGGCGTGGATACACTTGGGAATGAAGTGATTGACAGCTTTGGTGATACACTGGACCTTGGTATTGGGAGAAGTGGGCGGGGCCTACCCAATGAGTAGGTGTACCTGACTTTGACGCTCATCTCTACTACAGACTCTGACAACATGGCGGAGGAATTCTGGCTTCATTTCTATAGAATGGAAGGGCATGGAGCCACGCTGTCCATGGGTGAAACTGAGTGAAGAGTGGTCACCTGGTGCGCTCTGCAGATGAGATCCAGGTCGTGGCGGTTGAGGAACTTGCTGACCACGTCGGCTCCGAAGGTGAAGGACACGCCGCGGTCGTTCTCTCCCCAGCCCTGAACGTCTTTATCCGGATCGGACCACAGCAGGTCACACAGCAGCCCTGTAGATCAAAGCAGCGGAAAATATACATCTTTATACCACGGCGTTGTTAAATTCTCAGTGAAGGTGTTGATTCGTTTTCTATATCGGCAGCTCTGACAAATCACAGGGTTCTATTGATGTGCGTGTCGGAGTATGTTTTTGTTTCTATCAGGTACTAGGTACTAACGGGAACTAACTGGTTTTGCGGACGTTCCAAAACATTACATGTAACTCTAAGTATGATGAGTTGTTTAGTAATAGATTACAAATTGTAATTGTCAATAAATCACTCACTTGTAATAGAAACCTGTGGTCAATGTTGAATTCTGGCATTTTTGTAATTTTCTCATGAGTAAAAATTCTAAAGCTGAAGCTCCAAATCTTTGTAATTCCTCCTTTCAGAGAGAGCATGTACCTGTGTCAGGGACATCTGTGGGCCTCATGATCCGTCTGATCTGCTCCATGGACTGCAGGTCAGGAGACAGGCCTGGGGCAGAGGTGGGGATGGTAAATTGGTCAATCAGTTACCTCTGTTAGTCAGTTACAGCTATTAAGTCAATTAAAAGGAGCAGCACTGATTACATGAGTCCTGAATGGAATTCCACAACGGAACTGAGATATTTTGTACACACCCAGTGAAACAGGACAAATTTAGGGCTCTTATGCCATCAGAAATCTCTGTTGTCTTTTTCTATAAATGTTTTAAATAAAGGGAATACCGTCAAAATGATCAGCAACAGCTAACGTCCAAAATGCTAAGAAACAGAATCTGAGCTGCAAAATTCAGCTAACGACGTTATATCAGTGATTTGGCTTCTTAAACTCGGCTCACCATAGCTTTCATTAGCTCATTGTGCTCAGTTAGAATCACTTCTGAATTAGCGTTTTCGTAAAAATCCTAAAATCTAAATAAAATTCTACGAAAATCAAAAATAAAATACACAAACTGCAAAACAGCACACCAATTCATAATAACAACCCAATACTATTTATAATAATAATAATTTGGATTTTGAAAAATTCATTTTCATTCAGGTTTTCAGATTTGAGATGGAGTGAAAAGTGCCTCGTTGATCAGTTCCACTTAAACCCACCTCCATGGCAGCAGAATATTTTCTCATCGACGATGGCGGCGATGGGCAGACAGTTGAAACAGTCGGTGAATGTCTTCCAAAGTTTGATGTTGAACCTGCGCTTGCCTAAAACCGCACAATTATTTGTGAAGAAAATTATAATCGCATACAGACATAAATACAGAAGCATGTAATTACAGTATACTGTATGAAAGCCATTTATTTTTAAGCATGTAATGTGTGAGTGTCCACCAGGTGGCACTATTGTGCTGTAAAAAAAACCAAATCTTTATACACACAAATCTTTATATATCTCAGAACTGACGCTGAGCACTAAGAAGTAAAAATAGCATGAAGGTCATATTAGAAGAGGCATGCTCGTGTGTTTGTGCGCGTACACTCGTCGTAGAAGCCGTAGATGCGGTTGATGGAGGCGCACTCGTGGTTTCCTCGCAGCAGGAAGAAGTTTTCAGGGTATTTGATCTTGTAGGCCAGCAGAAGGCAGATGGTCTCCAGAGACTGCTTTCCTCGGTCCACGTAATCGCCCAGGAAGAGGTAGTTCGCCTCCGGGGGGAATCCGCCGTACTCGAACAACCTCAGCAGATCTGTGTACTGACCGTGGATGTCACCTGTACACACAACAGAACAGGACTGAGATGATTTAAAAAAAAAAGACAGGGGAAAGAGAACAAGACAGAAAGACAGTCTGATGAAGTGAGCTGAATGTGAATAAAGGTGTCAGCCGTTCGAGTCAATAGACTCTGTGTACTCCAACATTGTCTGGACTGTAGAAAACTCCTGACATTCACAAACGTCTGTCTCTCCCACAAAATTATAGCTTGGAGAGAAATCACAGAAAGCAACTGAGCCACCGCTGAATTATATGTCAAAGAAATAATAATTTAAAGATATCATCATTTGTTTCCAGTGTATCTTTTGTCAGGGTTCTTTGGCTCTGATATCTGGGATGTTTTCAGGCACCCATTTTATATCTTGCATATCAAAAAAACCCCAAAAAACAACAACAACAACAACAACAACACTGCAATATGATCATTCTGAGTATCCAGAGTGTGTTTCCTCATTGGAACACACCAAATATAATAACCAAGCAAAGGCTTCAGAATGTACCTGAGTGATTGACCGACGAGTGATATGGCAAAAAATATAATATCAGACTTATACTTCATACTTCTTCACAATAAATGAGTACTACATATAATATTTATCCATAAAATATATAATTTTGCTGCTGTTTTGTTGAGAGATTTGTGTCCAGTGCTTAGAAAAGTGAAAGCGTTTCAAGACTTGAGTAATAAGAGTTATGAAAGCGCTGACACATGACAGTAATGACGACGCTATCGATATCATATCATCATGCTGTCCAGCGCTACTCCTGAAACCCGTCGGGTGATGATATGAAGCTGTAAACGTGACGTGTGTGATACCAACCGCAGATTTTGAGCGGGGCCTCCAGCTCCAACAGAATGGGCTGACTCAGGAAGATCTCTCGGGATTTAATACACAGCCCTCGCACCTCCGCCTCCGTCATCTGCACAATCTTTCCTGGGCGACATCCTCGCACTGAGAGAGAGAGAGAGAGAGCGAGAGAGAGAGAGAGAGAGAGAGAGGCACAGGAATTAATTTCAAAAGACATGATAATAATTTATAATAAGAGTCTGTACACTACAGGCCATGAGAGGTAATAGGAAGAGATATTTGTAACATAAGGTTCAATTGAAAGTGTGCAGCAATCAAATTCTTGATTCTGATTGGCTGGAAGGTCTCGATACATTTTCTACAGCTGCAGCTCTGACCGTAAATAAAGCTGTAATTCAAATTGATTAAATTCTAAAACTGATAAAACTTGTTCGAGTGTTATCGTTTTGATTTAAGTCATTCATTTGTGGAAGGAGTCTCCAGTGTCAGCAGTTTGTGCAATTTGTGCTTTCCCAGTTCTCTGTAACAGGACAAGCTGTGCTTTTTTCTTAAATTACTAATAGAAGCTGGTGAGAGAATGACTGTTTATAACGCAAGTTAGAACAGCAGCGAAGTTATATGTAACTATAAAAGGATAAAAAACTATAATGTGTTGTTCATTAATAAATTAAATATTGTAAGCGCTAGCAAACTGCTGTGATATAAGAGGAATAAAAACACACTGTTATGGGAACTTCAGGGTGGTAACAGTAACTCTGACCAATCCATCAGCTCTACCTGAGTGTTATTTTGAATCAGAAATGTGTAGCTTCCTATAGAAACTATTAGAGTTCCCCTGACAGACAAACTGAAGATCCTTCTAGACTTTTCTAGACCTTGAGGTTTGCGATTAATGAAATCACTATACATTTATGGAACATTCTGGAAAAGCCAAACAGTAGATGCCATTAAAGTTGTTGGTTGTTTGGCAAAATGACTTCAAATAATTTAGAAGCCTCTCTAATCAGTTAACACCATATGTACAGTGAAATATGGTGGTGGTAGCATCTTGCTCTGGGGATGCTTTTCATTCTCAGAACCTGGGTTTCTTGTCAAAATTGAAGGAAGAAAGTTTGGAGCAAAACAGAGACAGAGATTGTCAATGGTCCCGAACACCAAGCCAAAGCAATGCACAAATGGCTAAAGGTGAAGGTTCTACAGTGGCCAAAGATCTGAATCCCACTGAGAAATGCAGTCAGCAATCAGTCAACATCCAGAGATAAATCTGATTATCATTGTGAAAATATCGGCTAATAAATCACAAAGACTGTTCTTCCAAAAAAAAAACTGATAAAAGGCACTGCGGGCTGTTAAAAAGTCGAGGGTTAATCCTCCGGCTGGTGCGTTTTGAGCAGCCTGCAGTGTTTCACTAATGTAAGCAAAATGAGGTAAAAGCATGAGTCAAGTTCTCTGCATCTCAGCGAATGATGCAAGGTGGCGTGCAAACATCCTGAGCAGGAAGTTCTATAGTGTGAAAGCAGACTCATATCTGATTTACAAGTCACATTACAGTCAGGTGACACTGATGCTGAATGATATTTTCATATCACAGTCAGTCATAATGGTTTCTATATGTATATCACATATCATGGTGCTTTATTGCATTTGGAAACTTTCCTTGCTTCTTCAAATTACTCCAAATAGAACATAAGCAATGAGACAATATTATTAAAGCAGCCGCAATAACAATACATCACGTTATTACCACATTATTGAACGCTGCATATTAAATACACAATATAATTATGCCTAGTCACTCGTATTTAGGGGAAAAGAAATTCCAGGTTTGACATTCCGTGAGTGAAAAAAGTATTCCTAAGGACATAAAGAGCAGTGAGACTTTCCTGCTCTACGCCATTTCTAATCATAAAACGTACGCAAAACAAAAACTCTCGTAAAAACAGAAAGCGGTGTAAGAGGTGGCTGTTTGAAGCTTGCCGCAATTAACTGTGTGTTTCAATCATCGGGTGGTTGACGAGGTACTGGCCTTGTTTTTATTCTGTTCAAAGACAGAAATTTGGTCAAAATAATTTTTAAAAAAATCGATAAAATTAAAGTGTAACTTCACCCCCAGCTCTGAGCCTAACTCCACCCCCTGCATAATTTTTTAGCATTTTTCAAAGTGGGCAAGAGGTTGAGAGGAGGAGAGGGGAGGGGCTAAGAGCAGGGGCGGGGCTAAGAGCAGGGGCG
>JAOTRR010000035.1:4286032-4297171 GCA_028570945.1 Gogo arcuatus
GTAAACCAGCGCTTTCACTTTACATCATTACTATATAGTTACGATCGAATATTATTGAACATAAGAACTAATCGATATCGATCCATGGTAGTTTTAGATTATCTACAACTAAGGAAAGATGCTCATAATTGATATTGAACTATACAATAGTATGTGTTTTTCGACATTCGTCGTTCGTATAGTCGTGAAAGCCATCAAAATTTAGGTCGATGCGTTACCTTATACTCTTAAGTGTGGAGTTCCACTCCGCTAAAAACCAGATCTCGTGTGATTTTTTTGTTGGCTGTTCCGACTTGATCGGATTGCGATCGGATATGCACATAAATCGGATTTTGACTGACAGCCTGGGCCTTAGGGTCCATGTAAACGTAGTGACAGGAGGCCCATCCGAACACAAACGAGTATTCTGGACTGGAAATCAGTTTTCTGAACAGGTTTTATCAGCCATTTGTTAATCTTATGCTGAGGCCATGGCTTAAACCATTGGGTTTTTTCCCCAGATTATTCTTACAAGGAAGAAAATTTTTAAAAAAATCAACTATTACACTTTAAATGATGCTTCCACGTGATAATCCTGATAATTATCATTACCTATATATGTGTTTAAAAGTATTCATGGTTAGTTTCTTACTCATCTGAAGAAACTATGGTAAGTTTAGCTTGTGGTTTGGTTTCATCATGGGATGCGAAACGCAACGTTGTTTCTCTAAAGTGTACCACGTCACTTCCGCTTTGCAAGAAAGAGGGCGGCCCGCAAACTTACTTTCGTCTCGGTGAAGCGAGGAAGAACAAAACCTGCCAAAAATACTTTACAAAAGAAGTGCAAAACGGACTGACTGCTGCGTTTCTGTGGATTTTTACACGGTTTTTTTCAGCAAGAGTTGGAGCCGAAATGGCTGGTAAGTTTCTGAAAGTGTTCCGTGTATGTTCAATGAAGTTGTTGTTTTTGTGGGGGGGGGGGAAGTCCCCAAACGTCAACGCTTTCAGTACAGTGCAAGCCTGCGAATTCCAAATGGTTCTGTATTCCCTACATAGGTGCACTATGTCGTAATAGCGTTCTACACCTTACTTAGTGCACTCCACATTCAAACGGGGGTCATTTGGGTTACGGACCTGGTGCTGCCGTATCTTGTCGGAAGTACAGCTACAAATTTAGCAACATTAAGGGTAATGTTAATGAAATATATATATTTTTAGAAATACAGTAAGATACTTTTCTTTTTGTACAAATGTAAATGTAATTATCCTTAGTGAACATTTATAATTGTCTGTTTACAACTCTATCCGGGGCCCTTAAGTCTCGGTAAAATGGGCGTTATTTATTTTAGACTACGTAGTTTTGCCGTTGTGAATAAATGTTCTTCTAAATTAGTTTTTCTGATGTGCATGAAATAGTTTGGTACAAATTAATTAAAGCAAATTTCTCAATATACCCTAGTTATTTTCGAGAGTTAAAAAAAAAAAACCCCAGTAAACGCTGTATTTCAAGCTTGTGTTTTATTAACTCTTTATATTCTTAGTGATCACGTTTACAGTCATGTCGTGCAAACGGATATGACGTAGAAGATCCTCCCCTAGCTGGCGCGTAACCCGATCCGCGCATGCGCGGTGCAAATGGGACAGGGGACACAAAATGGTGCTAGTTTGTTGATCGTGGTTGTTTTCTCTGTATTGCTGTTTTTTTTTTTTGCTGAGTCATTTATGAGTAAGTAAGTCATGATGAATTACAATTCAAAGAGCACTGAGCACCTTCAATGTCGTCCAATCGCAGCATTGAATACTTATGATGTCATCTAATCACAGAACACTAAATGCATCCAACATCATCCAATCAGAAAGCGTTAAATGCTGATGACGTTGTCCAATCACGGATCAATAAGTGCCTATAATGTTGAGAGATCACACCCATCCAGTCACAGAGCACTAAAGGCTTACCATATCGTCCAGGCACAGAACACTGAGCACCTACGATGTCATCTAGTCACAGAGCACTAAATGCCTACGACCTCGTCCAGTCACAGAGCATGAAATACTTAAGATGTTGTCCAATCACAGAGCACTAAACGCTTACAATATCATTCAGTCACAGAGCACTGAGCACCTACGATATCCAGTTACAGACGAATAAACACATACGATGTGTCAAATTGCAGAGCTCTAAGTGCCTATGCAATAATCCAACCACAGTGTGCGTTTTGTTTGCAAATTTTAAAGATGTACTGCACGCTTAAATGTGATTTTTGAGCTGTAAACTAAATAATATGACTGTACTGTGATGAAACGCATCAGTGCTGGTATTAATATTGACAAAATTAACATTTTTATACAAATCGTCATTTTATGGATGGAAAAAACGGCTCAAAACGCCATCTACTGGTTAAAGTCATCCTGAACCTTGCAAGGCCGATGCTGATGTAAAGTCGACAGTTTGGTACTTCTCTACGCCATGAAATTGTTATTAAACAAAGAATGTTAACAAAGAATGTTATCCAAAGGTGGGCGGCCCACTTCCCCCAGCCCCCGTCCTCCAAAATCAAGACTCGTCTTTCACAGGAGTTTAAGCTATTTCCCTACCCCGCCCCCTTCCTCAAACTCCTCCTTGTGCCTCCCCTAAGCAGTCCCTTGCCCACATTTTATCATTTTTCCAAAATTATGCAGAGGTTGGAGTTAGGCTCAGAGCTGAGGGTGAAGTTATGCTTTAATATGGTGATACATAATGTTTTGAGAAAATGCTGACTTTTTTTTGACCACTCAAATCATCAAGTTCTTCTGTTGGCTGAAAAATCTGAATCTGTAGCCCCACGTTAATCCACGGCGTAATTGCATATACTTGGACCACAGCAATTTAATTTTCTGCAAGATGATACGTTTTTAGGAAATGTTAGTGCCTTCAGATCAGTAACTCTTTTTACACTACATCCTGTGTGAACCCCCCCCCCCCCCCCAAAAGAATGCAAACCATCCCATGAAGCATACTTTTCAAATTGACAGAAGGGGAGGAACTGAACACATCATAGGTGGTTATTTCTCATAAAGGCAGCGATCACCTTTCCACAGAATTCACTTGCAACCCTAATAACACTCTTGCTTCAGATCAGTGTACCTAATTAGTTGCACTTTATTTCCAGGAACAGGGCTGGTGATCACTGCTGTAAGAGGAGATGATGGAGAGAACAAAAACCATCTATATACACTTCCATTTTAGTGAACATTGTGACGATACTTGTTGCCACAAAGACCATAATCCTGTGTTCTACTACTTTTAAAGGCAAGACACCTCTAGAGCAAGCATACAGTTAATTTACAGAAATCCTCTGGAAGCAGCACAGTGTATAAAATCTCACAGATATGGGTTCACAGTTTGTGTGAATTTGTGCCCACTGTAGCCTGAGATTCCTGTTGTTGGCTGGCAGGACTGGAACCTGATGTGGTCTTCTGTTGTTCTATCCCATCCTCCTTGAAGTTTGACTTGGTGTGAGATGCTTTTCTGCTCACCACGGTTATAAAGAGTGTTTATTTGAGTTACTGTAGCCGTCCTGTGTATTTGATCCAGCCAGGCCGTTCTCCTCTGACCTCTTTCGTCAACAAAGTGTTTCCGTCCACAGAACTGCCGCTCACTGGATGCTTTTTGTCTTTTTCACAGCATTCTGTTTAAATACTTGAGAAAATCCCAGAAGATCAGCAGTTTCTGATCTACTCGAACTAGCCCGTCTGGCACCGACATGACATTTTCCCTCATTCTGATGTTTGATGGTGAACATTAACTAACGTTTTTGTACCTGTATCTGCATGAGTTCATGCACTTCAGATCACTGCTGCCATATGATTGGCTGATTGCACAAATGGTAATTGCTACTAGCATTATTCCAAATAGACTGAATAAATAGGAGCTACGTTTCGGTGCATATGCGAATGTATAAATTGGGCAGTAAATGAACATTCATTGTTTAGCTCGGAATATATTTTTATTATGATGAGAGTAGATCAAGTCCTGAGCCATGGAGTCTCAGTATTAAAAATAATACAAGTACTCATTGCTGTATATTGTATAACAAATTTAAAAAAAAAACCCCAACAAATTAAAATACGTTATTAATTTGTTTCTTTCTCTTTTACTTTCCAGATATGTTCGGCTGGGGACAGCCCACCGTGCAGCAAGGTCAGTGTGTGGGTGTATAAATTCATTGCCATTGATTTCTATTGTCTGCTATGATATCTTGCGTAAATATTTACCTCCCTGAACATTTCCACAATTTGTAATGTGGAACGCAATGGACATATTTGGTATTTTTTTTCCCATTTGATTTACACAATATGTTTAACATTTGAAGGTGCGATATATTTTTTTTATTGTGATTAAACAATGAAGCAGATAGGTTGCATAGGTTTTCACGCCCCTTGGGTTAATACTGTACCTGGTTAGTAGGACCATTTTTGCCTGTCAGTAAGTCGAGGATTACTGTAAGACTAGGCTGCTAGCAGTAAAACCGATATGCCAGGACACACAGAAAACGGGCTTTTTATCTTAGATGGAGATCATGCATCCGGAAATATAAACTAACTGTCTGAATGAATAGCTTTCAGACTCGCAGATAATCCAAAGTGAGCAACGAGCAAAAGCACACGTAACATGCAGGCAGCCACACACACCCACGTTGAGGTGATTACCATCAGGATGAACAAATAATACTGAGAACCACTTTATTTGCTACACATATGAATATTTTCTCAATATTTGTATATATGGACGCATCTCTAATAATTACAAGTCTACGAACACATGACGAATTGCATTTTTAAGTTATGAGCTCACAGCTAGCTATTATCATTCTTATCTATTATTCAGTGTTCTTGACTTGGGCATGAGCCAATATTAATTACGTACACAACTTCGCAGTGCAGTTTGATATTATAATTATTTTGTATCGCTATATTTGAATCTATGTATTACTTTTTTTTTTTTTTTTTGCATGAACGTAAGATTCAGAAAGATCGATATTTATTCCATCATTGTATAACTGAATATGATGTAGCCTATTTCTCCAACTATTTCAAATTCTCATTCTTGCTTTGTCCCTCCAGGCACACCGTACATCGAGATCATCGAGCAGCCCAAGGCAAGAGGGATGCGCTTTCGTTACAAATGCGAGGGGAGATCAGCCGGCAGCATTCCAGGAGAAAAGAGCAATGATTCCACCAAAACACACCCAGCCATCAAGGTGCGGCCCTCGCTGTCTGTGCTGCCTGCAGACCTTGCCACGAACTGTGACTCGCCCTTCCCGTAACATTCACATTGTTGTGGTGACACTGATCCCATTCAGGTCTCACTACTTTGTGTGTGTTATTGTTAAACTCACACATGCTTACCGTTTATTACTTTACACAATTGTTGCTATGGTTACAGCAACAGAAGATGGTATTTCGGTCTTCTGTGTCATTCATTTATCTTACTTTTATTATCGTTCAGTTGCGAGGTTATGCGAGATACGTCGCCAGGCAACATTGCTTACATTCACAACACAAATACATCTCAATTAATGAGGTTGAACATCTATTCAGAATCAAATATTTGACCGTCGTCACAGTATAAAGCTGTCACACTGTGTGTACACGTGAAGCAGAGTTCCTGCGTTTTACTCCACTTATACCACACGAGCTATTTTGACACATCATACTTTTTATCCATTTATCGTTACATATAATGTTGTGAACATCCATGAACACACACAGTTTCTGTTATCGGTTACATTATAGCAGCTATCAGCAGTTGTCTAGCCTCTCTTTTATTCTCTCTATGTTAATAAGTCAAAAACAAACAAAAGACAGCTTGAATGGACAATCGGAATCGGAAAACTTAGTGACAGCTTTACCTCTGGCTGCTACAAAGCCCTTCCAAAAACATTTCCTCAAAGAAAACTCCATCAGCAATTCCAAACCTTTTTATTTCCTTGTTTAAGCTGTTACTGTAGAAACATATTAGACCAAGCACGTTAATATGAACAACCTTCAGACCAATCAGAATCAAGAATTCAGTTTTCAGTTTTAATACATGGTTACTTTGGGATAGAAAAGGAGCTAATTTCAAAAATCATACTTCCTGTCCGTGTACGCCTTACTTAATCCGAGAACATCTAGCGTGATGGTGTTCCTTGAAATGCACACTTCTTAACACCCAATGAAGTCTCAATATAACAAAATAACAGATGAGATGGAGGTGAATTGTTTCCCTTACTTACCTTAGTGTGAAATAAACCCTGACAGGGTGATGCAGGACCCCGACGTGAAGCGGAGGCCTGGCTGGTTCAATTAGATAGAACGGTTACAGTAACTCAAAGAACCACTCTACACCCGTGGTGAGCAGAAAAGCATCTCTCAACAAGTCAAACTTCGAGAAATCAATAATCTGGCACAAAATATTGATTTAAAAATGATTTTATTGCTTCCACTAATGATGTGTTCCACAGCAACGATCTGTTAGACAGAAGTAACAGACCATACAATGTCGTAATTGACCAATCAGAATCAAGTATTCAACAATCATGTAAGCGGATTAACACACTCCATATCCGACTTCAGGGCAGCGTGGATTATTTTCGCATAACAGCATGGTGTGTTGTTATTCCCTACATAGTTCACTTGTAACATTTTATTCAATAACATAAAAGTTGAGGACAAATGAAGCAATCATGTGATACAGCAAAAAATTTAGAAGTGATCTAAATCATTTGGGGGGTTTCTCCCCCTTGTTGGTTGCATGCAGTACTGAAACAAAACATTCCAATGCTGAAACTTGATAATAACACTATTAAACTATTATGCTCTTGTTCTGTTTGTCAGCATGCCCGTTTTGTGTGCTCTATGCAAATCAGTATTGAACATTTTTCATATTTCCTTGCTACTGCAGTGTGTTTATACTTACATAATATCAAGAACATTAGTTTATATCCATGATTCTGTTTATTTTGACTGGATCTACTCGATGTCCTAATATAAGCATGTTAGCCAATCAGAAAGGCCATGGTGTCAGTTCCTTGTTTTCGTGCAGAGATTTCTCTAAAAGTGTGAAAACCATGGACGGAGCAGTCAAGGAATTGTTTTTAGTCATACATTAACGCCATTCAAAATAAGTTATGTCTGCCAGCTTTCTTTGAAACCTCACTGATACAGGAGTTGACGTGGTTGATAAATAGAACGTCATCAACGGAGGCTCTGAATGACTCATTCTTCCCTCCATTCTTTGAAGAAAGCGTAACAGTCGATTCCTGCACACACAAACGGTCTGTTGAGTTTCTGTCTATGGAGCGAGACTTGCATCTTCTGGCACTGATTTTAGAGGAAGTCCTCTTTTGCACTCTGAACATTATTTTTGCCCGAGCTACAGGACAGAAGTATGGAAATACTGCTGCACGGCTCCCACGCGCACTTAAGATCCGCTCGACTGTTTTGGCAGTTTGTATTTCTTGCGACATTGTCCTTTGATCATCTCGATACATGCTTCAGTTAGGAGTGGGCGATATGAAGACGTTATTGTTATGCAAGATTTGTGCACAGTTTTCAAAACATCTAAACATAGCTGTCTTTAGCTAGGCTTGTTTTGGTCTCATCGTTTTGTTTTTCATTTAGCTTTCAGCAGCTTCGAGCGATCGAATCAGTCGGTGGTTTGTGTTAATTTATACCACAGCGCCGTTGAATTCTTGATGTGGATTAACTTTTCTGTCATAACACCTCATTCACATTCACTTGGAATTGTAGTGGTGGACGCTAAAGCTGATAATAAATGTGTTAAAAACGTATTATTTAACAACGAAAGAGACGTTTATTTATGGAAGGAGTCTCCAGTGTCAGTCTTAAGGTTACGCTTTCTGGGTTTTTTTTTTTTTTTTTTTTGGTAATATGACAAACTGTTTATCTTATTAACCTTTAGAGGTTAAAAAAAAAAACAGAGGCTAATGATGGAATGACTGTTTATAGTTGTTACAGTGTAAGTTAAACTTGTTTTGCTCATATTCCACAACATTAAATGCAACTATAAACGTTTAGAAAGTGCAACATGTTCCACTTTGGTGTGTCGGACCGCATCACACCTCCCCATCGTGGATTATTTTCCTATAAAAGTGTTTTATCGCACTATTACTTGCGCAGCTTTCGTTTCATTTTCGTGTTTTCGCTCTCACAGATCGCATATAACATGACCAGAAAATAACCTACACCAACTCCGATCTACAAACAGGGCTGTCAGTCATCTACAAACAGAAAAAAAAATGTATTTAAGAGCTTCCTTGATTTTGTGTCGCTTCGCTCACAACACCAGAACAAATTCCACATTTGAAAAGTGTTTCAGTTTTGCTCAGCTATAAATCTCAGACCAAGTGGACTTCAGATAAGTTGCGGACGCGAGCTCGAAATCAGTGCGGCTACATCTGGTACATTAGACATTAATCACAACTGAGGTGTTTTTATTGTGACAGGTGCATAACTACAGCGGCCCAATCAGAGTGAGGATCTCCTTGGTTACCAAGAACCAGCCCTACAAGCCTCACCCACACGAGCTGGTGGGAAAAGATTGTAAACACGGCTACTATGAAGCTGACCTACCCGAGAGACGGGTTCACAGGTGTGTGTGTGCGGGTGTGTGTTCTCTAACACATGATTATTACATTCCCCTCAGTTTACTTTTGATTTTAGAGACGTGTAGCAGCATGGTAAAACAGTCATGATTTTCTGAAGTAGGGCGTATTCCTGGGTGAAAGAAAAAGTCTTTGCGTGAAACAGTCACTAACATATGAAGTGAATAGTATTTCATTCACAATCCTCATAGTCAGCTCTGAAATTCCAGTTCATAAATTAAGCAAAATTTTGAAATATTGATCATATTTTGCTGTAGCTATTTAAAATCCCTTCAAAACACGCAGTTCACTTACAATATAATTACTTTAAAGGGGACATATTATGAAAAATTCACTTTTTCATTTGGGTATCTGGAGTGCCTACCAAGCTACAAACTCTGAAATAAGACACCCAGGCAGTTTCTTTTGTTCTGCCTATTTCAGAAAACATCTGCCTCAACAAGCTGCTCAGATTTGGCTCCACTTTCTATGTCACAAGTGGAGCTCGTTAGAATTATGTATGCTGCCCCGTCATCTGAGTATCTCCAGTCACGGTTTGAGAACTGCCTTTGTGAATGAATGTTCATGAGGAAAGTGCTACCTGATTGGCTGGTGGAAGAGGGGGGTGGGGTGAGCAGTGGCTCATTATCATTTAAAGGAACAGGCGCTCAAATCAGCCGTTTTGAACAGGGCTGTTTAGACAGGGTGAGAAGGGAGCTGACCAAAGCATATCACAGACATTTCATTAAGACCTCAGAGAGCTTGTGGAAAAGGGGTATGTCACCTTTAATAACAATTTATAAGTACAACATGCTAATACTAAATACTTAAAATTCACAAAACATTTCAATTCCGTATTTTTAATCCATACTATGTGGTCCAGTTCAAAATTTCCTGTTTGAGAGATTGTAGAATGGTCTAGATTCCAGGAACCTTTTCCTGCATATGCTCACATTTTGCTTTTGCTTTTACTTTTGTCATCAGCCTGCCCTTATATGGCGTTATACGTCTCATGTCACTCTCTCTTTCTCTCTCTCACTCTCAGTTTCCAGAATCTCGGTATTCAGTGTGTGAAGAAGAAGGATGTAGCTGAAGCCGTTTCCTGTCGCTTGCAGACACAGAACAACCCTTTTAACAGTGAGACACTAGTGCCTTTTCTCTCTCTCTCTCTCTCTCTCTCTCTCTCTCACACACACCCGCCCACAAACATGCAGAAGAAAGCTTCCATATGTGAGTCATACAACCCGCATCATTTCCCCACACTGTATACAGATCGTCATAGTAACCACTAACAATCGCACAAACAAAATTTGTTCCATGTTTATAAAGAAATGCTTTTCGAACAACGTATTAACATTTTTGGGTAAATGTTAAGAAATATGTTTGTTTATGTTTAATAGTTAGACAACCTAAGCAATAGCTAATCTAGATCTAATCTGGATCTTGTATACACTTTCTCGTACATTCGATATTAGAATTCTAGGCTTGTAGTAAGTATATAGTAAATTGTTTGCAGGAGCATTTACATAAAAACTGTCGTATTCCTGAAAATCCAGTGAGTTTGGGGTGGGGGGGGGGGGGGAGAACATTCATATCAGACGAGAGCTCCTGAGCGTATAAACTTCCATATTCATATAAGGAGACTCATGAAAGTTAACCTCAATTAATCGGCTTCAATAGGTTTATTACAGTGTCAAGTTTAAATTGCTGTTTACATATTTAATGATTTTTTTTTTTTTATAAAACTCAGTCGTTTTACATCAATGACGTGCAAGAAAGCAGTTCAAAGACAAGGCTAGCTGTTCATTTATGGCAAAAGAAATGGCGCCCTATAAAGGAGGAAACATTAGTGTGTGCCTGTAGCGGCCAAGCTGCATTACTGGAAGATTTAGCACTTGCTGTGCTTAGGAAGCGCTTTTTGACCGTTTAGTTGTCATTTTCAGCTCTGTGAACTTTGCCTTTTATGGATCTCTGTGGACGTAGCTTAAATTATAGTTGCTTGGCCTCAACATTATAACTTTATAAAGCAATTTTAAAATATTTATTTTCACCTCTTGTTGCATTTCACCTTTTAAGCAACCAATTCCTAGTCATTATCACAAGATTGATATATATTTGGAATTTATGGTGAATAAGCTTCCGTACATAATATTATACCACTCGTTTTTGAATAAAATAAGCACAATTGATGTTTTATTTCTTTTTTTATTTTAGACCAGAGGAAAAACTTTAAGTGATTATCAAAAACCAGGAGGCTACACTGCTTTGTTATCAAGTTTGGCCCTGATGGCAAATTTTAATCAGGTTTAATATGAAAAGTGCCTAAACAACAAAACATTATTAGCTTTGCAAGCTCAGTCACATTACCAGGCAAAATGAACAGTGCTTCAGAGTTTTTTTTGTTTGTTTGTTTTTTCGTTTTTTTAAATCACCATTTAATTTTCAAACCTACCAAATTCAGTCAGTTCCATTTGCATGCAATGTGTGTGTGTGTGTGTGTGTGTGTGTGTGTGTGTGTGTGTGTGTGTGTGTG
>JAOTRR010000035.1:4353414-4364336 GCA_028570945.1 Gogo arcuatus
ACACACACACACACACACACACACACACACACACACACACACACACATTCTTTATCAATGAAAAGAGGTGTGCAGTGTCTGGCAAGACAGGTCAAGTCTGTCTCACCTAAAATCTTTTCTGCTGCTTCTGTGGATTTAAGACGCAGTGTATCATACTGTAATCTGTAAAAAGATAAACTTCACCATGACAACAATAACGGTAGCTCAACACGGTAATGTTACACGAGAAACCATTGTGGACAATGCTATTTGGAAATCCAGTGCTCCAGTGTGTTAATATGTGAATTATAATACAAAGCTGGAATTTATTGAAGACCTCAAAACGTTATAACACATCTAACAGATCCTAAAGTCATTTTCATGCATAAGGGTATTTAAAACGTACTTGTATGTTATGTAATACCCCAAAAAATGTATAAATTCATAACTGTATACAGAGATGAAATCGTTTGGGTTGGCGTGTTTTTTAAACAGGCAAGATTTATTCATATTAGCTGCAATTCTCATGTTTACATGGACTCTGGTTAATGGACAGCTCTGGGATTTTAATTGTATAATAAATTCAACGGAGCCGGAGTTGTTCAGGAGCCTGGAGTTACGTCGTCACTGTTAGAATGCACGAAGATCCAGACTGGGGTATGTTAGTACGCAAGTATGCTAGTATGAAAGGAGAAAGGCGAGCTGAAAATAAATGATATTTAAATGCATAATAACGTTAGCATACTTTTATGTTTGTATACGTGCGTATATTCAAGTGTAGAAATTTGAAAGTGTGCTAGTATGCAGATATGCTGTTATTTATTTTTCAAATATTCAAGCATCATTTTCCATGATCGTCTTACCCCTTTCATACAGGCATACTTGCGTACATTTTTATTTGTAGAGTGTATTTTAGTGTACAAACAGTATATGCAGATCTGTATGCTAGTATGAAATGGGGAAGATGAGATGGGAAATGATTTTAACAAAGTGTTAAAATCATAATCAAAAGTACTCATACTTGTATACTAGCATACTGTATGGGTGTGATGCCCGGGTGTCCGTATGCACAAAGAGTAGGCTTCTAGAGAGTAGGCTGGTCTACAAGTATGCAAGTATATTAGTATGCAAGGCAGAAAAGAAGAAAATAATGGTATCATACTTGCATAATTTCATATTTATAGAGAGTAGGCGAGTGTGTACTGCAGTCCTACTTGCATATCTGTATACTTGTATGCTAATGTGCAAGTACTAGTATGCGGGGGGGGCGGGGGGTGAGGCAAACCAAAGAGAAAAAAAAATGCACAGAATTATCATCACACTAGCATGCGTACATCCTTTCATACTTCTACAAAGTATGCTAGTGTGCAATGGAGGAGTAGACCAGAAGGAAAATGCTATTTTATTTGCATACTAGCATACTTTCATACTTGTAGAGTAGGCTTTTGTGCAAGTATGCATACTTGTGTGTGTGTGTATATGTATATGTATACATGTATACTATGTATATATATACTATATATATACACACACACACACACACGCTTGTAGATGGATAGAACTTTGAATAAATTATGCTGTCATGCTTGCATACTTATAAAGAGAATGATAGTTTTGAAGACTTGGAAGCAAAAAATGGTTGAGATGTTGCCTGTTTGTTTCTAGAATTTTAACATGAGCTGTGGTGCAGATCTGGAAGTTATTACCAGCACTTATTAGTGCTGTTTATTAGACCACTAGTTACTTTATTAGGCCACATCTTTGACTGTAAAATTGACACATTCTTCATAATGACTTCTGCTCACGAGTTCCGCCTGTCCTGCGGCGGCAGGCTGAACCGCTGTAGAATCACAACACTTAAAAAAGTTTTCTTTCTTCTCAGACTTTAAAGGCGTCTTAATATACTCCTCAGATTATAGTGTTTAAGAGCTGCGGGGCAGAGAAAGCTATGTTGTGCTGCGTGTGCGCGCATGCTGTAATTAGCGGGCTATATAAAGCCACCGTGGGCGAGTCTCTCTCTCTCAGAGTGAGAGCTTTTAAGAGAGAAAATGCTCTTGTGGGGTTTTTCGGTGTGTAATTGTCGGTGCGTAGGAGCCAAGACACGGAGGATGCTGCTGTTCTTTTTCTGAACAGCTGTGTCAAGTGTGTGTCTATATGCTGTTGTATGTGTGTGTTTGTTTGTGGTAGAATTCAGTGCGTCGGCCATCCTGTGAAGTTTGCTTCATAATGTGTGTGGATGTTGGAGTTTGGGTTGGAATGATTGAAAAGTCTCTCTCTGTTTCTCTCACTAGCTATGGAGTTTTATTGTGGGAGTTACTCACAGGCGAGGCTCCGTACAGAGGGATCGATGGTCTGGCTGTGGCCTACGGAGTCGCAGTAAATAAACTGACTCTGCCCATCCCCTCCACCTGCCCCGAACCCTTCGCCCAACTCATGTCAGGTACCTTCCTTCTTTTATTCATCCGTCCATTACATTTGATGTATTCATCCATTCACATACATAACCATCCAGTCCTCTATGTATCTTTTCATGTTTCTGTCCATCTCGCCAACCTTTTTACATATCCATCCACAAATACATATCCATCTTCATATTTATGCAGTTATGAAGCAATGCCATCGAATATGCATAAATTGACTATCCATCTAATCCATCCATTTTCATATTTATGCAGTTATGACGCAATGCCATCCAACATGCATAAATTGACAAATTTAGTCATTTATCCATTTACTTATAGTTTGTCCATCCATCCTATTGATATTTTCATGTACCCATCCATTTAAACTATTAACTATCTATTCATGGATATTCATCTATCCATTTGTTCATAACTACACATTGTGCGTGTGTGCACATGGATCAGGGTGTTGGAATCAGGACCCCCACCACAGGCCAAGCTTTGCCTCCATCATGGCTCAGCTGTGTGCTCTGGAGCAGCAGGTGATGGAAGAGATGCCTCAGGACTCCTTCCACTCCCTGCAGGACGACTGGAGATTGGAGATCCAGGGCATGTTTGACGAGCTGCGTGCTAAGGAAAAGGTGTGTGAGAACCCTTGCAAGATATGTATTTAGTAGTCCGGCTAATTGTTTCCTATACAAGTTTCTGTTATGTAACACGTATGTGTGTGTTTGTGCACAGGAGCTGCGGTGTCGTGAAGAGGAGCTGAAGCGTGCCGCTCTGGAGCAGAAGTCTCACGAGGAGTTTCTGCGTCTGCGAGAGCAGCAGCTGGCCCAGTGGGAGCAGGATGTGTTCGAGAGGGAGCTCTCGCTCCTCATCCTCCACCTAAACCAAAACCAGGAGAAACCCAACGTCAAGAAGCGCAAAGGAACCTTCAAGAAGCACAAGCTCAAATGCAAGAATGGGGAGAAGATCAGCATGCCGCAAGGTACATACCTCCAGCTACATACCAGGGCTGAAACCATATACACGCACGCACACACGTATGTTTTGGGGCATGTTAATATTGCTACGTGACAATTGCTACATTGAACTGATGTGGAACAGGAAGTGGTATGCAATTACTAAGCCATTCTGCGAAAAAAAGGATGCTTTTTGAGCTCATGACTTGCTGTTCCGCTTTACATCCGATTAATGCAATTTCAGATTTTGAATGAAACCTGAAAAAAAGTCCTACACAGGAATTGTTGCAACATGCAGATTAGTTTCTTGACTTTGAGATACAAAGAGCATTGTTCAAGGGACCCTGTGCACATTGTTCTGCATTTGTTTTTATATATTAACTTTAGTTTAAAGGTCCAGTGAGTGCTGTTACCACCCTGGAGTTGATAGTTTTCCAATAACAGCATATCCCAAAGTGCTTTATTCCTCTTCTACCACAGCAATCTGTCAACACTTAGAATTTTTATTCATTATTATTAGAGAATGACATTTGTAACTATAAATAGATAAAACATAACATACTAAATTGTAACCATTCATTCGCTCACCATCACAAACCTCGCTTTTAACAGTCACAGCTTTATTCAGAGGACAGTTACGAAGCCCTGACACCTCCTTCCAAAAATTTTACATAAAACAAATCACCTTCACCATATCATATTCAATGTTTTTAAATACGTTTAGATGGAGCTTCCGCTGTACAAGTCGTTGCTGATGGAAGTACAGGAAATGAAGCACCACCTTCTACCAGGATAAATAGTAATATTGAATGTTTTTGCCCCTTAGATTTTATCCATAAAATCACCGTGCAAGCTTCTCCTGGGTTGGAAAAGAGACGAAATTCTCCAGATTTGGGTTCTCCTTCTATCGGTCCACGTTTCCGTGCCATCCAATGTGAGTGCATCTTTTATAGCTAAACACACACACACAGGAAAAGAAGAAAAGCAAGCTATAAGTACATAAGCAATAAAACTTTTTTTTTTTCCCACTCTGTAATTGTTCTGTGAGCACATACTCAGTGTGTAAGAGACACTTCTTATAAAGCATTTGAATGTAAAACTGTTCTCCGCTTCTTGTTCCTGCAGTGAGCCCCAGTGAAAGTAAGTGGAGCTCGGTGTGGCCGCTGGAAACTCTTCCTCTGAAGGCTAACGGGGAGAGGAGACTCGCCCCTCACTGGAGCCCCAAAAGTCCCAAGAGCCCCAAAATGCAGCGCCTGAGTCCGCAGGAGAGCGGGTGAGAGACAGAGTGACAACCTGAGAGACATCTCGCTCCCAAAACACTGGCACCCTTTAACAGCATGGAAAGATTCTATAAAATAAAACACCACATACGATTATTTAAATTTTCCATGCAAACATATACTGCTCATCTTTCCCCTAATAACGTTTTGTGCATTTGTCATATTCAGCAAGGGTGCCGCTATTTCTGGAGTCGACTGTATAAAACTTTCCCACACAAGACATGTTCATATTAACCTGTGCGTAATCCGTGTTAGTTATTTAAGAGCCTGTGTGTGTCCGTGTGTGGGAAGATTAGGCCGGAAATTGCTTTCTATAAAAAGAGCAGGTAATATACATCCCATCAGAACTGACATGTTGGTAAAGATTTCATTATATCCTGGGGGGAAAAGAGGTTTCTTTAGATGTTCTAGGAAGTGCTTACTCTTTTCTATCGTCTCGCTCCGAAACGAACATGAAAGCATGTTTAAGAGACAGAAAAATAACATCAGTTGTAAGAAGTGACACTTCAGAGGTTTAAGTTCCTAGCACTGGTGAAGTCTATACGTTGCTGCTCTTTGATGTACAACATGCACTGAAATTAAGTCAAAACGATCCATTTTTATGGACAAGACATGAAGAAATCATAGAGATCACTTATCCAATGCACATACGCACATTACACAGATGTTCTTCTACACTATGCTCGGAAACCTCATCCCATCTGAATAGTATGTTTGTGTCCGTTTCTCCCCCATTTCTATATTTTGTTTTTCACTATCAGTAGTATCTGAACACTTTTCCCCTCTCTGCAGAGGTCAAAACTTTTTTCTTGCAGGTCTTCTAATGTTTTCTTCATCCTGTTTAATCTTAACTGCTTCTGTGTTTTACACTGTTAGTCTTAATTAAGGTCTTAAAGTATCTAATTGTTTTAGGTCATTAGAGATAGTAATGAAACACAGTCGATAAATTTAACTAGGAGCATATGAAGGGGGTTGCACATTTTGGCGCCTGTTAGTAAAGATAAATGACTCGGTTGCGATAATATTTAGGCTGGTTAGGATGTTAAAGATTTTTCACTAGAAACGCCATTCACTTAATGAAACACCTTTGAATGTAAATACAAACATTTTTTAAATCGACAATAACTTTATCTCCACAGTTTTCTAGCATACTGTGCAAGCATTACATGCAAAACTCCAGCTTACCTTTGACTCACTAATATCTGTGTACGTGCGTCTTAGCCTGTCTATGAGAGCTCGGCTATTGGCTTTGGACAGCAACGAGAACGGAGACTCCAAAGACGACTTCGAGGAGTACAGACCTACCACACCTGAACCTAGCCAAAATGGTACACACTACAAAACATGAAAGAATGAGACCGATACTCGTTCACTTTGAAGATTCCTGGTTTGCTTTTTGCTCACATTTTCGTTTTCTTGTTCTAGGGTCTAACTCAGTTAAGGAACCTTCCTGGACAAGTCTTCCAGAAGAGGACTCTGGGAGTGAAGAGGCATATTTGTCCCCTCGTAGTTCACCAAACCTAGACTGTCGCGCCGGTGTTCCCCCTCATACTAAAAGCACTCACCGCGCCTTGCTTAGTGGTGCCGCTCTTCTCGCCTCCGTGGCTCTGGGACGCCATCTGGAACCCCAGCACCCACCGACACCCCCTCCACGAACTGCCCATAGAACTAATGTTCCCGCTCTGGAGTTAGGGCGAGAACACCCCCCACTGGCTGTGGTGGACTTGCCCACGGATCCCCCGTTGGTTGGGGACCTTATCACGTTTAGTACAGACTGTCTGCCCCAAGAGTTTCTTGACGCCTCACTGAAGTCCCCGGAGAATAAGCCGTTACCATTAACCCCACCTCCTCCGAACCCCAGAGACCGGTCAAGCCGAAAGACTGTCCAGCACAACTTTGCTGAGTGGATTGCTAATGGAGAGACAGAGAGTGAGAGTATGAACCTGACTGGAGACAGAAGGAGAAGATCTAGTCATGGACTTTCCTCACAACTAGGTAAGATTTTATTTTTAAGATGTTATTATTGGCTGACTTTACCTAGTATATAAATCCTTTTTATTCCCCTTTTCCTTATAGTGTTGGATCTACCATTGTGTCAAGATACAATGGAAACAGATGAGAAATCCCCGGTCCCGTTTGCTCTATACCCTGATCCTCGTCTTTGGAGCCCAAAAACACGGCGCCTGGAGGTAAACATCATACCTCGACCCCGACCATCTCCTAATCGTCCCCGGATAGATCCCTGGAGCTTCATTTCAGCTGCTGGGATGGAAAAATGCAGCTCACGGCATGCCATTTCAACTAGCAGCCCCACAAGTCCACGACTGGGGTATAGACCATCGCCTACCAACCCCTTCACGAATTGCGACCCCTTCCCTTCCCCTGACTGTGATCCCTTCAGTCTCAAGGCTGACCCGTCAATAAACTCTGAACTTCCCTCGCCATTTGATCCTTTCTCTGCTCCTTTTCCCATTTCTCGCTCTGCACCATGTTCCACCAACGGGAGTCCCAACCTCTCTCTCAGGGTTGCCCCATTGAACCCTGCTGACTCCCCATTCATAGACCTGGATTGGGCAGCGGTAAACAAGCCCATAGGTGTTGCCAAAGAGAAAGTGTTCCCCAGAAGGACTCTGGGTCTTAGTCCCTTCAAGTCGCCAACGAAACAAAGAGACGACATATTCTGAGCTTCTAAGGGAAGCCACACATTTACCAATTCGGATTCACACGACAGCCCATAAGGAGTAATTGCTCCCGGTAGGCAGATGTTTTGGTCTTATTCGAATATTGACCTTGGGTTTTGTCATCAGCTGTGGTCTATTTTTTTTGAGATGATCCAATTCTAATGTGTCTGTCTTGAGTTTAGCATAGTTCTTTTAATTCTTTGTCTCTCTTCAGATGGAGTACAATCTGTATAAACAGTTAAGCTGTTGATTTCAATATGCAATGTTGACAGGATCTAAATCTCTTTCACGAAGCAACTGTTCCAGTCTGTTAGCTATAGCCTGTAAAGAACAACAAAATAAACTTGCTGATCATTCCATACACATACCAAAGAATGTAAAAAAGCTCCAGCCACCTCATAGTATCACTATCAACTCTTCACATCAACCTGTAGCAAAATCTAATTAACATACCAAGTTAATTCCCTCAAAATGGATCACCCTTTAGAAAACTTCACTTTTAATTTTCTGAGCAAAAGCTAACATCTTGAAGGCTCAAATTCCAAATTTTAGTAGTGTTCAAGGGATTTTACAGCTTATCAGCAATTTAGACAAATATTTACAGCAAAGACATGATTCACTAATCGAACCAGAAATTTGTGGCTAATAGATTTAATCCTGATGGCTTGCGTTACAACACATGCCACCACAGCACTGTTTGCATTGTGACTATACCACTAAATGGTTTTCATTAAGGCAGCGCAAGATCACAGAAAATGAAACACAGCTCGGTTACCTTGGCCAGACTTGCACCTCTTCATTCAAACCACAAGAGATGGTGCATTAAATCTTTTTTTTTTTTTTAAACTACTGAGGGGGGGAGTGTGTAGCAATGTATAAGGTAGGCCATCTACCTCCCTTGTGTATAATGTGCATGTACTGTACTAAAAAAATTCTAATTATAATATAATCTACAAAATGTCTTTGCAAGCCCAACATGACCGTGTTTGATTAAACCAACTCTTCAACTTATGAGACATACTGTATATGACGACATTTAACATAGAGTTCCTAATGATTATTAGAAACATTTCTTTCCATTTACACCTAATCCAGATTGGCCCTTTATCACCAAGACACCATGCAAGCAACAGAGCTATGATCCTGCTTCAATCCAAACACAGAAATTGCAACACCTTCGTCCGAGTCTGGAGGGAAATCTCTTGTTAAGAATGCCACATGCCTGGTGGTAATTAACATCATAAACCCAAGCTTACTTCTTTAGTGTTGCAATGGAGCTATAAGGCTGATTTAGCTATAACATAATGGATCGCTGTGTCACCCAAAATATTTCCATAAATACTTGCTTAAAAAGACATTAAGTCGGTCAGTAATTGATTTTGTTTTTTAAATAACAAGAGAGAGTTTGTAGTAGATGAGATTATGATGTAATGTGTCACTTTCAAACTTTAGGAGGCGGAGCCTAGCAGGGCAGAAGGATACCAAATTATGTGAAAATAGGCGATTCCAATTTAGCCCGTATAAAATAACAGCATCCGGCTGTGACATTTTGATCATTTTTGTATACATGGCAGCAAGTTTATTATACCGTCTAATCCACTAATCCATAAAGCAAGTCTAATACTGAAGATCTAGATGTAGTTAGAGAAATTGAAAATGTTTGCGAAACAGAATAAGCAAACACTGGACACCAAACATGTTACTGGTCCCACCATGAAGTCGAAGTCGATCATTTTCCAATAAGGCGTCCCTGTGAGAGAAAGCATAAACTTACAGCGTTTCTTTACCAGTGACTTTTACAAAGAACTGACAGTGGAGACGCCTTCCAAAAAATGCAGAATGCTTAAAAAGCTTCGTAAGGAGCTTTGAAAATCCATGGAGCATCCACTATACAAGTTGCTGTGGCTCTACAAGGCCACTGTACTGTGGTCTTTTCACTACCAAAGATATTGTGAGATTTGATGTTTGGTTTCTTGTCTTTAGTTCTAAGGTTGGTGGTCATTTGCATGACATGGTCATTCATCCAAACAAAATGGGACTGTGTCTATTAAGGATATATTGAAAGCCCTATAATTACATCTAGGCTGCATTCTCTATCCATCAGTATTGTGTTAGTTACCAAAGTTGCCAACTTTGTTGGAGGAGGTTATGTTTTCGCCTCCGTTTGTTTGTGTTCTCAGCGTAACTCAAAGTAGTGAACAGATTTTGATTAGATCTTGATGCATATCCGAATACGTGGCTTGGCGGAGGTACGCACTCTACTGCGTGCCCTAGTTTTGTATGAAGCACCAACAATATTTAGTCTTTCCCTCCTATGGTAAATTTGAACTCTGGGAATCCTACATTAACCCCCTCATGGCAGTCTGCACGTTTATACCAGCGTTCTATATATAGTTCTTTTTTTCTCCTGCCTGACATTTCAAAATCCTCAATTCTTGTAGAAAATAGAAGAATTATTCCTGAAGTATCTACTTTTAGCACACGCTGTCTGACAGATGAGCTACAGTGACACATCAGATCAATACGGCTTTTTGAGGTAATTAGCCATTATGCTAGCTTAGGCAGTCTTATCATTGCTAATCACTGCCTTGAACTAGACATCGAAACCAGTTAATCATGAAAAATCATCTCTACTGTTGTTGGGTAACTGAAGATGTAGCTGTTTTACTGTCAGCTCAAAAGTCTGGCCAATACTGAACGTTTAAAAATGCTAATATGATAAATAGTAGCTAGCTAAGAAGACAAGATAACCAGAAGTTAGCATGACAGACTGATAAGTGGAGGTTAAGATACATGGGTTCAAGTTTCCGAACTATTCCATTTTGTCCCTGTTCATTTGAAAATTGCCCTTTTAAAAACATTTTTCCCCCCCATTATGAAGCTGTATGTGCAGCAGTCTGGGAAAACCTGTCGTCAGGTGTCAATGTGGCTGAATCCTGCCCAAAAAGAAAAGATGGAAAATTCTGTTTTGGTCAAAATTGGGTTTTTCTTCCTGTAACAGATTTGACATCTCAACTTTAAGAAACCAAAACAACGTAGAAATGTTTTTATTTACGTCTTATTCTTACCCTGGCAAATATCATGTTGTGAAAGGAGCCAGGTTAACAAATGCAGTCTGCCTGAAGATGTCTAAAATGTTGCTAGCTGGTTAGGATTTCATCACACAGTGAATATCGGGCTTTGATTAAATTGTTTAATAGCTATGGGCCCAATCAATGCAGTTTATGATTGCGTACTGGCTGGCCAAAAAAAGCAGTCATATTGAACTCTTTAAAATGTAATTAGATTTAATACATTGAACCTTTTACTTTTTTCTTTAGATACATGCTAAGGAGAAACATATTTCAATTCAGGAAAGCCTGTATATAGTTCTCTCAAGCTGCCATACATACACAATTCCTTTAATTTACACAATTTTTACCTCCGCCAACTTTGTTGGAGGAAGTTATGTTTTCACCTCCATTTGTTTGTCCGTTCTCAACATAACTCAAAAAAGTAGTGAACGGATTTTGATGAAATTTTGAAGAAAGGTAGGCCAAGGAACATTTGATGCAAATCCAGATATGTATGCGGATCCAGGATTTGTTTGTCTGTTCCCAACGTAACTCAAAAAGTAGT
>JAOTRR010000035.1:4405997-4416208 GCA_028570945.1 Gogo arcuatus
GGAACTTCAGGGACTACGGTGGCATGAGGTTCATGAGCACGAGGCGCATCATGGATTCCTGGTATTAAACTAGTTATACTGATTCTGAGAAAACATTTTCAATAAAAAAAAAAAGTCTTTAAAAGTGATTGCTGCTTTTTATTATTTATACTGTTATTTTTTATGCAAAGCTATCTGAAATGTCCATAATAAAGTAGTTTACTCATTTCTTGAGTAATTACTCTTTTATAGAGCCAACAAATTTATGGAGGGGCATTTCACCATTTAGTGAGCACCTTTTGAACTTGTTATTAATTTCATTTTGGCTTTTAAATTCACTTTCAAGCAATGTTCTTTCCTCCAAATCCCAAGTTCTCCAAATAGTAGAAATTACCGTTTAAGTAATTACATGCCTTTCTTATTTTGTCTTTTTTTCCTCAGTAGTGCTTTGTACAATCTCCTTATTATTAACACAAAATATTATTATATTCTGTGGCAGACCTCAGACAGAAATTCTCCTTTAAGTGTGTAAAGGAAAATCAAGTTTTATTCGTGTTTGAGATCAAAAGATGAATATGAGACGATCGATAAGAATTTAAGCTTTCATTTCCTGATATATTACACCGAAATTTGTTAAACAACTTTGCAACTTTTCTTTGAACCCACCCACTTTTCAAGTAATAATAATAATAATAATAATAATAAATACTGGAACATATGACAGACAGCTGTTGTCCAGGTGTGCAATGCCAGACTGATTGTTTAAACAATTAATAGCTCTGAATTTCTTCTTGGTCTAAGCCCTGGGTTTCACCTAAGAAGATTGCATTTGTTGTTATAAAGAATTAACCAGCATGAAAGAGAGCTGTCTATGGGAGAAAAGAAAGCCATTTTGAAGCTGAGAAAAGATGGGAAATCGATAACAGCCATTGCACAAGCATTGGGCATAGCCAATACAACACTTTGGAATGTGGAAAAAGAAAGAAACCCCTGGTGTACTAACAACCAGACATCGAACAGGTCGGCCAAGGAAAACAGCAGCAGATGATGAGAGAAACATTGTGCAAGCTGTGAAGACAAACCCACAAACAACACTCAGTGCCATCACCAATGCCACAGGGCAGGGGTAAAGGTATCACAATCTACAATTCGAAGAAGGCTTCAAGAGCAGAAATATAGAGGCCATATGACAAAATGCAAACCACTCATCAGCAGTAAGACTCAGAAGCCCAGATTAGAATTCACAAAGAAATACAGAGATGAGCCAGAAAAGTCCTGGAAGCAAGATTAACCTCTAGCAAAGTGATGGAAAGGTCAAAGTGTGGACAAAGAAAGGATCTGCTCATAATCCAAAACAAGCACTGTGCAGGTAGTGCCCTGGCTTGGGCTTGCATGGCTGCTTCTGGAATGGGCTCACAAATTTTTATTGATGTAACTCATGACTGTAAGAATGAAGAAGAATGAATTCAGATGCCTACAGAAACATACCGTCTGCCAAATTACAGAGAAATGCATCCGAACTAGTTGGGATGGACTTCATCATACAGCAAGACAATGACCCAGAAAACACTACAACACACTAAAACAAACAACATCTCAAAGGAGCTGCGGTGTAAGTCTGGAAAAGAATCACAAAAGAACAATGCAACACTTTGATGATGTCAGTAGGTCACAGGCTTGATGCAGTTATTGCAAGCAAGGAATATGCAACTAAATATTAAGCGCTATTAACTTGACGACTATGTTCCAATACTTTTGCTCACCTAAAACTTTAGGAGGTCTGCCACCAAAGGTGCCGTGCTCTGTTGTTTCAATGTAAGATGCAAATCTCAAGAAATGAAGACTGAATATTTTCAGAGGGGACTGTACAGAGTTTTAAAAGGGAGCATAAACATTTGTGGTTCTCTGGTCTTGGGAATTCTGAGTGCTGTGAAATGACTGATCTGAGTTGACCTCAATAGCTTGTGTGCTCTAACACATATCTGTGTGCTTAGAGATGTTTTGACACGTTACATAACTCATCATTCTCAATATTTGTCACTATGAAATCCTATCTCTTTGTGAGATTGAGCTGTTCAGTTCCCTACTGTGAGCTATTTTGGCATGTAGTCCTTTTTAAGAAGAAAAAAAAACAGCGCTGTATTTTTTTCTTTTTGTTTTACACTGTCAAAAAAAAGATTTATAGAGAAAATGGAGAGAGGCTACAGTTTGTACATCGAATTGTCTTGTGACAAATTTACAAATGTGCTATAAGTTTATATCAGTGGTATGGCATGATGCAAAAAGCACTATGGAGTTAATGTTTTCTGTACAATGGACATCATTTATGAAGCTGGATACGAACAATTTTTATGCAACAAATGTGGCATTCATGAAAATACAGCTAGTTCAGGAAAACATTTTATCCTGTGACAACGTCTGAGTTTGTGTAAATATACCTGTAAGGACACATTAATGTAAATATCACTTGACAGATCATATAATTGGTGATGAGTTACTGTAATTTTATATACAAATTACGCCGTCAAGTTTAAATCACCTATTTCAGTTAGACACACAAATGTAATGTTGTTGTTGTTTTTTTCATAACAGACATTTCATATTAAAGACCTGAAACAAATCAATCCGAAACAAATCCACAAATGAATCCAAATGTGGCTAGCTGTTTAAACAGGACATAAGAATGGCTCCCTATAAAAGGAGGTAGAGTTAGTGTGTGTTCATGTTATAGCCAACACGCTGCAGTGGCTGAGCTGCATTATTGGAAGCAGGCTGTGCTTAGGAGGACCTCTTTCATTTTAGTCATCGTTTAGTCATCATTTCATTGTTTTTTAGCTCACTGTAAGCTTTGCCTTTTATGGAGTTTTGTGGGCGTCACTAAATGTAAATCAGCTGTGCTGATTGATTGATTGATTCTCAATCTACATTTACAGGTATGTACTGAAATTTTCTAAATCTTGTGGGAATTTTGACTTCAGTAAAAGATTGATAAACGCGACCCAATAAGAGGCTATTTGTTTGCATCAGGTTCATCACATAGAAAAACACTACTCTGTGTGTTAGCATCGACAGCATAGCTTTGCTCACTGATTCAGAGAGGAAATAAACATCAAAGTGTACAATCAATGTTTTATTTAACCATCAAAGTGTTAGACGGCAAGATAAAAGCCATGTGATGCCTCTCGATTTCTGCAATTTTATTCTACCATAAAGCCAGGTATGATTGAAGTCCTTCTTCTCTGTCTCACTCGGAGTCAGTCTGTCTGTCTCACTATGGCAGCTGTTTGCTGTTGTCTTGTAGAAGCAGGAGGGGAGCATGATTTCGTCTGATGTATTTATAGTTACAGAGCAATCATGTCCTCCTGTGCTCCAAACTGCTTAGTATAATACACTGTCAGTGAAAAGTATTTCTGAAAATAATACATCAAATAGATTGCAGTTTTGAGATTTAGATGGATGTACAAGTATCTATGGGAATAGATTCTGAAACATCTATGTTTTTGTTAAAAATAGACCAGTGGTTTGTCTTGATACAAACTTGTCACCATAACGGCTTTGATTATATGGTGAAGTTTAGTTTACCTAGAATTAAAACCTGATAGTATAAAATTGGTAACATTTTCTTAACCCTTTAATGTTCTGGTCAACCATTTGGTAGAGCACATTTGAGTCCGTTTATATAATTTGGGAAGCCATGGCCTAAAGGTTAGAGAAGCAGCTTTGGGACTAAAAGGTTGCTGGTTTGACTCCCTGGACCAGCAGGAATGGCTGAAGTGCCTTTATGCAAGGCACCTAACCCCCAACTGCTCCCCAGGCTGCTCTAGGTATGTTGTATGTTGCTCTGGATAAGAGTGTCCACTAAATGCTTGTAATGTAATCTTATTGCTTTTTTCTTGGTGTGGCCATTAAAGGGTTAAGGACAGCATTCATAGGGCTACATGACATCTAAATCGTTTCTTTATGACAACTAACTTAAACCTATGAAAACATTTATAAAGGCTTAGTTCTCAACTGTCAAACGTAATGCCATAACACCGTACTTTCACGGTGGTGCTCACAGAGCTACATGACACCCGTACGAACCCTTTATGACAACTGTCATAAAGCTACATAAACAATTAATGGTTTAAAGCCATATTCTAATAGATGGCAGCTTGACATCAAAATTAAACAATGACAGTTGATGTCTGTTGGAATAAGCCTTTATGCAGGTTTATGTCACTTGACATGAAGATGTAGGTGTCAAGTTCTCTTATGAACACTACAAAACCTACAAAATCCAGTTATGCATCTAAATGTAAGGAGAAAAGGACAATATTCTGGTAATGTTTTAAAATAAGCTTCCTTTAACTACCATAACACATAATAATATCAATAACCATTAACAAACCATGAACAAAGCATTAATAAACCTTTAAGGTCATGCTTAAAATATCTCCAGAGGAACACATTAATTATTAACACATTTGTTAGTTATGTCTGGAATTATTGATTGTGATTGGTTGGAAACTTTATAACATGTCTGGAAAAAAAAAAGAATAAAATGACAATCTTTAATAAAAAAAAAAACCTGTTAGCATTCACAAATTGTGTAAGAGGAATAAACCATTTCAGAACAGACTGCTATTGGAAAAATATTTAACTTTGTATCAGGCTGCCTTGCACCACCCTGTCTTTTATTATTTTCCTTAAACAGCATGTCCTGAAGTGTTTTATTCCTGACTTAACATTGAATTAAATGTCAAGTCATATGTGTAAATTACTTTCCATACAAAAATGTAAGTTATATTAATGGTTTGTTCATGTTAACTAGCTGTGTAAATTAGCTTATTTAAGGCTGATTCATTTATTGAATTAACCACCAATAAAATAATTAAGACATTAGTTTATATTAATGATTATGTACTTATTCAATATTCAAACAATCTATTAATGAGTTGTTAATTGTTTTTGTAACATTACTAATGTTAGCCAACCGTCTCTATTTTTTTTTCTTTTTTGCATATTTTATTACATAATCAATAATTAGTGTTTCCAACATTATGCACTATTAAAAATACACCCTGGTGCATTTTACATTCAAACTTTCACCTTCACTATGAGCTAGAATTAAATAATGAATTCAAAGCAGACTTGTTTTGCTTGATTTGAGCATTGTTGTGACTGCCAATGCCATAGTTCCCTAAATAAGGGAATTGTATTGTGGCATAAAGCTATAATCATGAATATAAAGGGGTTGGCATGGCTACGTCTATGTCCCACTGACTGAACGCTTGTGTGGCACAGGCTAATGGCCACTTCACACTTGGTCTCATTTTATAATGGTCTTTTAGGATAATTAAGTGTTCCTTCCTGCCTTTATTCAATTTGGACAAGAGTCACAGCTTTTTGCTCTCACACTGCCGTAAGCAAAGGACATAGAAGAGAGAGAAAGAACGAGGGGTAAATGTAAAACTAACTACAGACGAAGAGTGAATATTTGATTAGATAGTGCTTGATGACATGTTTAGAGTCAGTGTTGTGTCTGCACTTTTTCTTATTCTTTATTTAACTCTCACCTTCTTTCTCCCTTTTCTGCCATCTAATATTAGCAACTATATACCTACCATCAGCAATCCAGCTATTTTTTTCCTCCAATGTAATAACAGTAATTTAAGACCAGCGAGGAGGAAAATTACACCTTCTCACTTTGCATGTTGTGCTGCCTGTTTTTACTGTGTTTACCTGTGTGACAGTGTCTCTCATGGTAGGTGAGCGCTGCTTGCGGGTGGTGGTGGTGGCCATGGTGGTGGTGGTCTCCATTATAGTGGTGGACATGTCTGCAAGTGGCGTGGTGGACGTGGTGTCTGTGGTGAGGACCGAGGGCACTTCGCCCACCAAACGCAGGTTGCCCTGCACTTGCACATTCGGGTCTCCCTCCGCTGCTAGCTTTAGGACTTGCAGGCCATTATAGTACAGGCCCGAGATCTGACCCTGGAAGTTGCGGCCTTTTTCACCACCGCCGATTTTTATGAACGCCTGGCTGTTAAAGATCGTCAACTGCCGACCTGTTGAGACATTGAAAGGAAGAAAGAAAGAAAGAAAGAAAGAAAGAGACAGAAGGGGGGGATAAGAGAAAATGGGATAAGAGAAAGGTCAGAAAAGAAGGAGGATTGAATATAGAAGAGATAGTGAAGGAGAGTAAGAAAGAGGAAATAGTAAGGTCTCTGAGTTTTGACATTCCATACAACACAGCACGCATGAAATAGGCTCATACAGAAAAGAGCCTCAAATCTCTCTGGATTGTCCTGGTAACACTTAAAAAGATTGGACATGGATACAACTAAAGGTAGCAGTTAGACGTAATTATTACGTCCTACAAACTTGTCCTATCAAGCCTCAGGTGTGTTAGCAAGACAAGAGAGATTTGCTTCTCCTCCTTTGCCGATGTCAGCGTTCTATTCCTGTCCTCTTCACAGCTCAAACTGATTGAGGGAATGGCCTCTGAAGAGGTTTTCCCTTCAGAATGAGTGATGGACAGATCAGTAGGGGACAATGGAAGATAGATTTGACTGTTTGTTGATGCAATGAGAGATACAGCAAGAGTGGCCACACAGGAAGTAATTTTATGGATGTAGCAATTTGAGAACATTTCCGATATTTGTGTATGGGCAAATTTCTCTGCTCATATGACTATTTCCGTGGCCAATTTGCTTCCCCTCTAGTCATGCATGGATAAAGCACCCAGTGTGGTTCCACAGTTTGATTTAGGATGGGAAAATACACCAAACGTCCATACTTTGATTCAATTAATGCTGACTGAGCCTATTATTTACTTAATAGCCTTGTTTGTGCAGATCACACTTCATTGATTTTAGTGTCCATGTGTGCATTTGAGTGTGTGTGTGTGTCTGTGTGTGTGTGTGTGTCCCGCTACATTGATTTCCCTGCTCTTGTGAGAGTGTGCGATTCGGAGTGACAGAATAAGCTAAGATATTCCATTAGGTTGACACAGCATTAGAGGATCATTAACAGATCAGCCCATCTGCCAGAACCCCAGGAGGGCCGCTGATGACTTAAAGTTATAACGACGCCTACAAAGATGACTTATGACCTGGTTCTTTCTATGAGTTAATTTCTCATTGGGGTAAGCAGTTCTGGAAAGTGATGCTAAAGGATCTTGAAAAAAGGAGCACTGATTTTATAGAACTTATGTTGAGGATAAACGAGGATAGTGCACAAATGATCCATGAGCCTCTAGATGGCTGATATAGGCAAAGGAGAATACACAAACAACACATACACACACTATTTTGTCTCTCACATGTCTGGTCTCTCTGAATAATATATAAAACATAATAACACGCTTGCACGGGTTCACAGGTTTTCTCCAATGTCCCAATAAAACACTGCAGTAGGTGAATTGGTGACTGTAAATTGCCCATAGAGGTGAAAATGTGCGTATGATGCCCTGCAGTGGACTGGTATCCCATCCAGGTTGTATTCTGGCCTCCAGATCCACTGTGTTCCTGATTAGACTAAAGCTGTTACTGAGGATGAGTGAATAAATGACCATGTTTTCAATAAAAATACAACCATTTAAAGCATGGTTAGAGCATGACCTATATTATATAAGAGATAATATAACAGACTACTTATATCCCAATTGCAAGACCGCCACCCAGACCTGGGTACAATCTTAGAAAAAGGTTTCCATCTAGCATCTGAAAGGACTCTGGTTTGTCCCTCTAAAACCCAACAACTGAGGAAAAGTTCCCAAGTTGAAAGCTCTTTAGAAAGCTAGAAATGATGACCATCCCAAGAAGCCTTGAAAAACCCTTGAATCCAATTTGAAAATCAGCTGCTTCCCATAAACACCCATAAGGGTTCTTTTGTATGTCCTTTTAGGTTCTATGTCGAAGCTTGCAACAGAGTGTTTCACTATAAGAAATAACCTCCTTTAGGAAGCTAAAAACTCTTAAGTATCCAAAGAATCTTTGATGGAATCTTATGTTGGCCAACTTTGTGGGGCAACATTACATAGGATTGCCTACACTTGATGTGGGCAATCCTATAATGCTTTAGGCGAGAGTTTGTGAACGTATTTGACAAATATAGCAGGCTGAACTGTCACTGAAAGAGGAGTATTGTTACATTTCAGAATTTAAATAAATTGCTTGTAGCTTGCAGCCATCAAAGTCATATTTGTATTGGTAGATTTCCAGAAATTATTCCATGCTTAGAATGAGCAACCTCAAATTACATCTTATGTAGTTAACTTTATGGATAGCTTTTATTATTATTTAATAATTTATTTTTAAACTAGCTAGCGAATAGTAGTAGGCATCCGTCTATCTCATGAGATAATGGTAGCGCCTTGGTCAGTTGTAATCAGTCCTGTTGAGAACAACGTCTGGAGTGGCTCAGTTTGAGAGCAACATCTGGAGTGGCTTTCACTATCAGAAATAACCTCTTTTAGGAAGCTAAAAACTCTTGAGTATCCAAAGTACCTTTGAGGAACCCTTGATGGAATCTTATGTTGGCCAAATCTTATGTTAGCTAGGGAGTGTCAGTAAGCAAACAGTAGTCTAGTTGTGTTCAGAACCAAAAAATAGCTGCCGCTATTTTGAGGTCCATCCTTAGGTAAGAATATGATTCCTGTTGAGGTACCTTTTCAGTTAAAATGCTGCTGCCTTTAACGTTTGCAGCTAGAGTCACTGATGGTAAATTAGTGCCTTTTTCAGCAAGGAACCAAGGGAACCAAGGACTGTGGGAATCCATCAGCTATGGCCAACAACTTTATTCCCAATCTCTTAAATGTTAGCTAGCATGATGATAACTCTTGCATGATATCATGATAGATATGATGATGACAATACAAAATAGTTGGATGCTAATAGTTAGGTAATATGCATAGCAACAAATAGATTACAGTGATGGGTTTTACGTCTCATTCTTTGTCATATGTTAAAGTAAATAGCTGTTAGGAATTTAAATCTGCTAAATGCTAAAAAGTTACCTTATGATTTTAGAAATACACTATATTGACAAAAGACGATGTGGACACCGGGTGGCATTGTGTTGCAGTGGTTTGCACTGTCACCTCACAGCAAGAATGTTCTGGGTTCGAACTTCTCAGCGAACTGGGGCCTTTCTGTGTTCTACTTGTGCCAGTCCAAAGACATGTAGATTAGGTCAACTGGCTACTCTAAATTGCTCTTCAGTGTGAATGTGAGTGTGAATGGTTGTGTGTCTCTGTGTTAGCCCTACGATAGATTGGTGACCTGCCCAGGGTGTACCACGCCTCTCAACCAAAGTCAGCTGGGATTGGGTCCAGCTTCCCCTGCAACCCTGATGGATAAACGGTATAGATAATGGACGGACGGATGGATGGATGGATGGATGTGGACACCTGAGTACTGCATATCCTATTCAAAACAAACTGCATTAATATTGAGTTGTTCCCCCTTTGCAGTTATAATATCCTCCACTATTCTGGGAAGGCTTTCCACTGGATTTTGGAATGTGGCTGTGGGGATTTCATTCAGCCACAAGAGCGCAAGAGGTCAGGCACTGATGGCAGGTGAGGAGGCCTGGTATGCAGCTGTCATTTCACTTCATCCCAAAGGTGTTCAGTGGGGTTGAGGTCAGGGCTCTGTGCAAGGACACTCAAGTTCTTTCAGATCAAGTTTGGCAAACCGTGTCTTTATGGATCTAATTTTGTGCCCAGGGGCACTGTCATACTGGAACAGTTTTGGGCCTTTTAGTTCCAGTGAAGATAAATCTTAATGCTTAGAATACAAAGACATTCTAGACAACTGTTTGCTTCCAACTTTGTGGCAACAGATTGGGGAAGACCAGGGTATGGGTATCTATAACCGTTCGGTCATATAGTATATATGATAATGGAAACTTGCTGTGTGTAATGTGTAGAAAGTAAAGAGTTTACTTTTGAAATGTAGTAAGTCACGTGAAGTGATTGTAATTTGTTACTTCCCACCTCCGGACTTACAGGACAGCTCCAGGAAGAGATGCTTGTTTCATTCTAACAAATTTCTACTCTTCTAAGTTTGTAGCAGAGCTTGCCACGTGCAAAGCGCATGGAGCGAAGCTCCATATTTAAGAGAATGTTGTAATTCATCGACCTGATTTTTGATGGCTTTTGCGACCGTACAACGTCTGTACATACGAACGACGAACGTGTACCACCACAGGGAACCTGATCGTAAGTGCAAGGCAACGTATCTCATAAA
>JAOTRR010000035.1:4513634-4523862 GCA_028570945.1 Gogo arcuatus
AGAGAAACGACATCCATCATTACTTTAAGACATGAAGTGACTTTTAATTAATAAAGAAAAATAACGAAAAAACACTGAATTAGAAGGTGTGTCCAAACTTTTGACTGGTACTGTATATAATTAAAATATTTTATATTGTATACAAAGTTTTATATGTAAAATTTTGGAAGACATTTTGCTAAGAAGTGTTAATTTCTCCTATGTATGGAGACTTTTGGTACACCCTGTACTATATAACATACTTTATAACACATCTCAACATTGAGATACATGTCAATGAGAAATATATTTCCGTTCAAGAAAGCCTGTAGTCTTAATAGTCTCATCAGGGCATCAGATACGTGTATTGAAGTAAAAATTAATATAAAAAAAAGTGATTATGTCCACATGATTATACCCAATATTGAAGAGAGAGAGAGAGGTTTTGAGGTTTAAACTGTAAAATTAAATTCTGAGTGTTTGATATGAAAATAGCAATGTACTGTTGGTAATTATTATATAGATTGTTTTTTGTACTTCCTATCCAAATGCACTATTTCAGTCTGTCTTCCTCTCGGCTTGTCCAACACCCAAACAGCTTCAATCTTATCTTCCAGCTAAAGAAACACATATAATTGCAAACTAACAGACAGATAGTTAATGCAAAATCTAACAAAATGGGAAATTTGGGCATGTCATATACTGTAATGGCTAGGTCAAAGTAACATCGTCGAGAAGCAAAATGAATTTAAATGAATGAGAACAAAGAAAAGAAACTGGTAAAGAGAAAGAAAGAGGGAGGAAATGACAGAAGGCAATATTAAAAATAGGAATAGAACAAGCAGAGTGAGAGTACAAATGTAATGAAACAACATAAGGAGAGAGAAGTGGGATTGAAGAAGAGAACTAGTGTGCAAAACTGAATGACTGTATAAAAGATACATGAAACCAGCACAGGAAGCGCACCGCTCATACACACGTTTAATTAGATGCTGATCTTGGCAACCAACAGTGCCTTGAAAATATACAGGTTTATGATTGTATTAGGTGTCTTCCTGCATTCTCCATGAATATTTAAGTAAAGACTGAATAGGGGTCACAGACCAGTATGTGTAAGAATATATAACAAGTGGATAAAAAGTGATAAACCAACCAAGATTTATATTTTCCAGTTATATAAAACACTCAAATGTATATTTACTGGGTACCTAAACATCTGACTGTTTATTGTTAGATATCCATGTTAGAAATTCATCTTCACCAGGTAGATAAACAACTCAAATGTATCTTTACTGGTTAGATGACCAGCTCAAATTTAGCTTTATCGGGTAGATAAATCACTCAAATGTATCTTTACCTATCGATAAACAACTCAAATTTACCCTTCCAAATGTATATTTATTGGTTAGCTGACAACTGAAATTTATCCCTACCAATTAGCTAAAGCACTCAAATTTATCATTACTGGTTAGGTAAACCACTCAAATTTTTCTTTACTGTTAGATATCCGACCGAAATTTATCTTTGTCGGGTAGATAAACCACTCAAATTTATCATTACCAGTCAAATAAACCGCTTGAATTTATCTTTACTGGTTAAGATAACCAACTCAAATTGATCTATATCAGCACCAAAAACAAGTATGCATACCAAGTAGATAAACATATCAAAATTATCTTGTTTTCCAGTTGGACAAACCACACAAACTGATCTTTATCGATTATGTAAACAACTCAAATTTATTGTTATTAGTTAGATAAACCATTCAAATGTATCTTTACTGGTTGGATAAACCATTTAACTTTATCTTTACCAAGTAGATGAATCACTCAAATGTGTCTTTATTGGTTATCTAAACAACTCAAATTTATAATTACAGATAGATAAACCACTCAAATCTACCTTTACTAGTCAGCTGAACAGCTTAAATTATCCCTATTGGTTAGATAAACAACTCAAATTTATCCTAACCATTTAGACAAACTACTCGAGTTTATCTTTACTCATTAGCTAAATAGCTCAAATTTATTTTTTACCAGATGGATAAACCATTCAAATCTATCTCTCATGTTTAGATTAACCACACAAATTTATCTTTACCAAGTAGATAAACCACTCAGATTTATTCCTAGATTAATTAATCACTTAAATTTGTCTTTTATGGTTATCTAAACAAGTCAAATTTATTCGCCCCAGTTAGACAAACCACTTGAATTTACCTTTATTGGTTAGATAAACAACACAAATTTATCCTTACCAGTCAGATGAACCATTCGAATTTATTATTAAGATACAAGGTACCAAAATATGTACCCTTAAAAGTACCACCACACTGACAGTTACCGCTTTTCGACAAACAGGTAACGGGTTCCGTTCTGATTTGGCACCAAATTTTGAACTGTTCAAAGCATTTCGACCAAAAATAAATTGGTTCAGAACCTGAAAAGTTGGTTCCCAGCTAGAACCAAAATATAGCTGGTTTTTCCAGTGCGAACTGTGATGACATCAGTGGGCGTCATTAGTTTGGAGAGGAAGCGGAGCGCAGCAACGGAGAACGCAACAGAAAAGGATACATCAGAAAAAAATGGACCAAAAACAAATATCTGTAATAACAGAAGAAAAGTTCACAGGTAATCAGTGCACTCTGCCGTCTTGCTACTACTGTTTCCTCCCGTTGTGAATTGTGCAACACCCTCCATTCATGATGCATCCTGGATTACAATGGTTCCGTTCAAATCTGATGAAAACATGGGCCGGTTTGCTAACTGGCACCAAGGTTCAAAGAATCCTGAATGGAACCGGTTCAAGAACCCATTCTCTGTTGGTCAAAAAGGGGTAAGTGCGTATGTTTTTGGGAGTTGTACCAATAATGTAGTCTCTTCAAGAACCGAGTTGTAGTAGGACCTTGGATCGTTCTGTATGACTACTAGCCTCGGACTAAAATGTCCTCAACTGTCTTTACATTTAAAGTCACATGACTGGCATCAGACTTTTGTGCAGACCTTTCTGTTTCTGAATAATGAGCTGTTCCTTCACTTGGACATGCTAATACTGTATATGACTAGAAAATTAAATGGGACTTTGCTGTGTTTATGAGATTCAGACTCTGACTTGGACTTTTCACTGAATTTTGTGTACAATGCACAATTATTTTTGATGCATGGTTGTAGTGCACTCGTTTGTGCATAAAGGTGACATGGCCTATTGTGACGAGGCAGCCTGAGGCACAAAGGAGACTTCAGCTAACAAGCTTTTCCGATTCGGTCCTTTCAATCTCTCACCTGTGGAGTCCCATGAGAGCTGCGACAGCTGGCCCTGACTCACAGATCCAGCCATGATCTAGAACCGAACCACTCCACGGTTCATTACAGCACAATCCCCAATTTTTACCTCTGCATATTGTGTAAACAAACATCCCCTCCAAGGTTAAATCCATTTTGTGCTCTGGAAGGTTTGTGTTTGTGCAGCCAGACAACGTAAAATATTCAATGTTCAGTAGTTGGACAATCCTATGAATTTAAAAAGGCTTATGCATTAAAAAAAAAAAAAAAAGACTATTACATGTTAGTGAGGGACCCAAAGGTAACATGACGATTCTCAGTCCTTTCAAAGCATTCCAGAGTGAGAAAGCACAAAAGGGAGGATGAAAGCATGGAAATGGCAAAACGAGAAAATAAAATAAAAGAACAACACATGAAAGGTAAGCTGCGCTTTTTATGTAGAAGCAAGTTGGTAAGGAAGAATAGAGAAAGAGGAGGGAGTGTGTGCTGTGTGCTGAGGATGACTGCTTTTCTGTGACAAAGCTTGATTCATGTAAATAACTGAGACAACCTGCTGACAACAATGGCGCAAACAGTAAGTGTAGAAAAATCCGCTGTGCTTTAAAAGAGTTCCCGCAGAAACGATAAAGAAAAAAGCTTCATAGGTTGTTGCCTAAAACAACTTCTTGTCAAAGTTACTGAAAATACGATGTATGCACATCATCTGCCAAACATTTTTCAAATTTACTCTTAGCGTCTAGTGTGACAATGGCCGATGATGAAATAACTCTTAAAATACATTGCCTTGCATAAGTATTCACCCCCCCAGACCTTTTCCATATTTTGCAGTGTTACATCCTTGAACTCAAATGGACATAACTGGGATTTTGTGTCATGAATCCACACAATATAGCCATAATATTGAATTCAACATCATTTCCAAAGTTATTTACAAATGAAAACAAAAGAAAAGTTGCGATTGCATAAGTATTCACCCCCACCATCTCAATATAAATATATAAATATTTCCATGAAGACTAAGGAGCTAGCAAACCAAGCATCACAGCATCAAAAACCTTTAAGCCTTCTATGATTTACGTCCTCATCATTATTTATCCATTTCCCACTAAATATAGCCTCTAAACTCATTTTTGTAATTAAAAACTTTCGAAATGCTCCTAAAATAACCTTTTCAACCATTAAATTTTAATGACTGAAAAGTAAACAACTTCCCTCTGAGCTGAATACGTCAAAATGTGCATTAGCCATGCTAAGTAGGCTAGCATGCATTTTCTGCTTTCCCTGGTGGCATTCAATTAAATAAAACATTAGCGATAAACAAACAACACAAGAATGCAGCATAAAACATTCAAGCCACATGAATAATGGCAGAAATCCTGTGGTGTTCTAGTTAGATTTGCTTCAGTAGTTCATGGATAATGTTATGAAATGCAGTGTTAAGTTCGCCTGTGCTTAATCTTTCCTAATTAGCCATTAAGGCTTGGCAGTTGAATAAATACAGTACTGCGACGTAATTAAGCGATAACATGCTTGAACAGATTAAAGGCGAGCTCCAGCATTGGAGAAGTCATTTGAACAAAATTAGGTGTGAGAACAAATCAAGTGACTTACCTGTTGTTGTTTTCAGAAGCATGGGAAAGAAAAGAAAGAAAATGGGATGTTTTAGAGTTAGAGTTAGAACCTTGTAACAATCTTTCCATACAGAAACAGAAACATATACAGTATAGACAACAATTTCATTCACAATAATGGTTCCATGACATCTGCATAAGCCCTTCCTGGCTTAAAGTAAACCTACATAAACATTTAAAAATGCTTATTTTGATGGGTTACCTGCGAATTAGTATGACCAAAAGCATATACATGATATAAATCTACATAAAGATTTATAAATGCTTATTCCAACTAAAAAAATGCACAATCAAAACAACCACAGAAATAACTGCAGATTTAACAGATTTTTCTTATTTTAATCGTATGAATCGTCGTACACAGCAGACGATTCGGTCAAGACAGGCAGGACCACACCCTTGGCGATTATACTAAAACAAGTTCAGAGTGGCAATTCCAGAGATTTGGGATCTCATCAAAACTCAGGTGATCAAACGTGACTTGAAATGAAACAAACATGGAGGTGGACCGGCATCATCAGTGTGTGTGATGTGTATGGTTTTGCACGGAAAAGAAAATATGAGGAAAAAAAAACATGCATGAAGTCATGACTGAGAAGTACAAAGCCCTGGAAGAGGCATGGTTAAAAAAAATAAAAAATCCCAACCGTAGAGAAGAATCAGCATGGCTTATACATTTTAAGCTAGTGCAGGTGGAAGGGAGAGTGAAATCTGTGATGAGAAATGTAGTCATTCTCCAACCTTCTACTGCCACGGAGATGCTACACAAGTACGCAACATCCGCTTCCTGGTCTCAGCTCGCTCTCATTGGCTATTGTGGCTATTGTGGTTACAGGATTTCAAGTTGGTTGATATTAATGATTCAAAATCAGGGAGGATCTGAAGGATCTGTCGGTGACCTTAAGATTATGTCCGTAAACCCCTCAGGATCACTTCAGGATTATTTGGGTAGATAATCGGTTCTGGGAGAGTAAAAGTAAAACATGGTATAACTACGCATCCAATACAACACTGATTGTATGACGCAAGATGACTGGAAAAACCAGCAAAATAAAAAAAGTGCATGTTCTTTCATGAATTGTGTGAATGAGAACCTTTATACAGGCTTTATTTAAATACCATTGTCGTTCCATTGACACAGAGGTTAGTGACGCTTGCTCAATGCAGATTAATTCTTCGCCCAGGGCACCTCATGGATGCCGAGGATGACGCGGAGGAAACCCGAGAGCCTCTCCTCTCACCCACTGCCGGCGGATATAGCCGCTTTCACTGCCTCTGGAACTTCGCGGAAGGACCCAGACGCTGCCAGTGCCCGTCTGCGACCTTGCCTCCGGCCAGCTCGAGCCCTCCAGCACCTGCACTGATCTCATGCTTCACTCCCCCTCCGCACTTCCCTTCATTTTTTCATTAATAACTGCACGAGTTTGATATACACAACCTGGGCTGTGTGTCCGTGTTCATCCCGCTGCAGCCGTGAGTGCCACAATTATTAAAAAGTCCTAAATTTATCACTTGAAATTTTATTTATGAAGCCTAAAGTCCCTTCAGGATCAAAGATCCTGTGTGCAAATTAGTACTACCGAATGGCAGGTAGTATATTTGCGGAAGTCTGTGTCCATTAAAAAAAACTGACAAAAAAATTGTAATGTGGCAAAAAACAGACTTCTGCAAATATACTACCTGTATATCGGTAGAACTAATTTACCCACATGATCTGTGTTCCTGAAGTCTTCAGGCTTAGTAAATAAAATTACAGGTGATAAATGAATCAATATGGAAATACACCACTCTCTATGTTGCACTTTTCGAAAGAAATTTTCGAGAGAAAAATTTCATATTCATTAAGACAAACAAAAAAAACTGACCATGATCATGTGCTATTTTGTTCATGTGTAAGATTCGGCATAACAATCATCCATAGATCATGTTAGCAAATCAGCTTGGATCTTTTTTTTTTTTTGCAGGTGGTATCAAGTTTGCAGAAAACTTTTGCAAATCAGGGCCAAAGTGTTTGTGAAGGACGTTGTGTGAGAGATGAATGGATGCCGTCAGGGTGTTCGGGGCAGATGGATGGATTGCACTCATGACCGACCTGTATTCGGGGAAAAGCTGCTGCAGTGAAGCCAAGCCTTCACTCTTTTAAGAGCTGAAGAAATCTTTTAAGGCTTTTAAAGCCCTGGTGGATTCTCTGGTCAGAGTCAGAGTGAAGAAATGTATTTATTTATTTATTTAGTTTTTATTCGAGAATGTGTGCTTTATGTGTTTGTTGCTAAGAATAGACAAGATCAGGGTTTTGGAAATCCTGTTTCAAGGTTGATAAAGCATAAATAGCTGTAAGAAAAGGAGAGGCTACGTGTGTGTGTGTGTGTGTGTGTGTGTGTGTGTATGCACATGTAGGAATGTTCATGATAAAGCCTAGAGGCTCTAGAGTATCAACTGGAGATGATTTTTGAGATGTGGGAAAAAGAGAGCCCTCCACAGGGAAAAGGCTTTTAATCAAAGAAAGGGAATCGATGACAACTGACACACACATACACACGACATTCTCTCCTTCATCTAAAGCTCACCTAGGGCAAAACAGCGGAGATGAGAAAAATCTGTGTAGGAAAATGTGCGCGCGCACACACACACACACACACACACACACGTATATATTTTCTGCACCCATATAAGTTGAGTATCACAGAGCTGAAACTTTAGTGTCTTTTCTGCTTAAGTCAAGACTTTTTAGCAGTTATGTGGGTCATCCCCGTGTGTGCGCGCGTGTATATACTAGTATGTAGGTGGGAGAAGCTACAAAGAATGAAAATGTTTTAAATAAGCAGCGAGAAAGATGTGCAACTAAAAGCAGAAACGTAAAACATCTTTGGCACTTCCTCTGAAACAGAAGGACTTTTTGGCACCTAATCCTCATGAGGTCTTTTCTAACATTTCTATTTTAAACACTTCATTGACATCGATGAGGCACAGCACGAGACAAGATGCCAACTCTGGCCCTTTTTTTCCTTATCTGGATCAGTGTGTGAAAGAGGATGATGCTTCCAGCTACACCTCTCTAATTAAACACATTTTCTACTGTCTCCCTCCTTTTTATCTCTTTTCCTCTGCCTCTCTACTTCCTATAGCCTGGATTCACCGACTAAAGCATATTACTATCTGATACTTTCACTGCAAATTTAATTTATGAGATTCACAGCACTGTGTACATTACCGTTCTGACCCTGGTCTTCTGCACTATGACTTCATTCCCTCTCTGTACGTCTCTCTAACTGTCTCGCTCATCGTTCTATCAGCTCTCGAAAACAAAATGTTTGTTCTAACAGCTAACAGGTATCATTGACAGTTACTGGGTAGTAGTTAACTATATGAAATCATCCGAACACCTAAAACTATATCCACAAACTGTGGACCCAGCAATGTATTTCACCAGAATGAATGAAGAAATGCATTTGAAAAAAATGTTATTAGCAGAACGAATACATTTGCGGGTATATCCCTTTAAGACCGGCATGACATTTGCGTGCTTTTAAGTTTAGAGCTGGATGCAACATGAGCACGTTTTCGATGATATGATGCAATCGTTTTCAAGACCCATGACTGATGAAATCATTATTTGCTGAAATATATATGAAGGCTTTTTTTCAGCGCTCTTAGCCCGCCTTAGCCTCCGAAAAAGTTCACTTTAGATAGTGACTATGGCTGACGACCTGAGCGACAACAATTAGAAGATTCAGACCCAGATTATGATGTGACCGCTGACCCACGAGCCAAGGCTCAATTGGAGGAGAGACATGTTTGAAGAGGAGGATGAGGAGGAGGAGGATTAGCTTCTGTAGCAGATTTTCTGTTAAGTTTTATCCAATCAAATGCATTTATGTAAATGCATAGTTGAACTAGAAGGGCACTTGGTAGAGATCATACCTCCACCAAGCCACATATTATCAACATCAATATCAAATCACTTGAACCTAGGATCAGCTGTACACCAAATTTCATCAAATTCCGTTCACTACTTTTTGAGTTACTTTGGGAACAGACAAAAAAAATCCTGGATCCACATACATATCTGGATTTGCATCAAAATCTAACCAACTGTTTCTTGGCCCATGGCTCACCTTTCCTCCAAATTTCGTCAAAATCCGTTCACGACTTTTTGAGTTATGTTGGGAAAAGTCAAACAAACAGAGGCGAAAACATAACCTCCTCCAACAAAATGAGCAGAGGTAACCAGACAACTAGCTACAGAGATGTTAGGTTAGCTACAGAGAGAGCTACAGAGGTCAGAAATCGTTTACCCTTTCTGGTCTGATTAGTGAAGTGACAATATGACGACTCCTCTGTGGTGACGTAGAAAATTTTAAGGATGTGGAAATTTTATGTCGTACAACTGGCTTTTTTTTCTTGTTACTAACAGCACGATCATAAACCTTTAAGTACTTTAAGAATACGAATTTCATGCATGAAGCACTATGTATACTTTCTTCAATTTCAGTTATTCAAGAAAGCTATATGGCAGCTATGTAAAGAGGAAAGGAACTGCTTGCAACATATATTGATATATCATCAATATATATTGATGATCCATGTACCGGAGGTTTATTTAAAAAAAAGTCCATGATCCAAAAACAGGATCAGTAAGCCAGGCAAATTCAAGAGAAAACAGTCAAGAAAATTAGGCAAGGGTCAAGGTACATGATTTACACACCAATGAAAGAGGCGAGACTTCGCAGTTATTGTCCGTGAACAGGACAGGAAGTGCATGAACAGTTCAGAACTCGGGGGAGAGTGCCCTCTGTTGTTGCTCAAATTATAACTCCATTCCAGTCCTCCACAACACAAGAACCTTTTTGCCTACATTCCCCAATTAAAGCTAATGTAACCTCCATTATCTGAAGATTATTAATGATCTGCCCTACCAGGGCCTCTGGAACCAGTGATCTGACCGCTGTGTTGTTAATAAGGACCAAGGTCACCTTTACTAACATCTTTTTCCCCTGACACTGGGATCCTCTTTGAATTCTAGTCACGCCTGACATTTTTATTATTTGCTTTATCGTTCCATTATGCACTTCTATTATCAGGCTCTCTCTGTGTTTCTTTTATTCTCTTGCTATCTCTGAGGCTCTGTTTCTCTAGTTTTTTTTTATCTCTCACTCTTTTCTTTCCATCTGCTAAATGTCTAGAGGGAGAGACAGAGAGAGAGAGAGAGAGAGAGAGAGAGAGAGAGAGAGCACAAGAAAGTGAGTGTATAAGGGAAGCAAAAGGTACAACTCAATATACAACTCTGGAAAAAATTAAGAGACCACTTCAATGTTTTCTTAAATCAGCATCTCTATG
>JAOTRR010000035.1:4524002-4545459 GCA_028570945.1 Gogo arcuatus
ACCAGAGAAACTGATAATTTTGCAGTGGTCTCTTAATTTTTTCCAGAGCTGTATAAGATTCAGTGCCTTCAGGTTTGGCAGAAACGCTCCCTATAAGTCCAGTATTTCAATGTATTATTAATAAATTTCTAAATCGTGTTAAGATCAATTTTTGAAGGTCTAACTACATAAAATTCTTGTTTACAAAGGCCCTTGTTTAAATATTACAATTTGAATGTGCTTTATTTTCTTTTTCATAGTGGCATTTCACATTAAATTAGACATCAGGTTTGACCATGAAAAGTGGAGAATAAAAACACACGTCTCTGTTCTATCAAATCAACCAAACAAAAGAGCTGAAAAATCCCCAAAATATTCATTGCTTTGATATTGCTGTAGCCTCCATTTTGCTCTCCGTTGTCAACAAACCCACTAGTTCTGTGATTTATCCTGGTTTAAATTTAAGCATTTTGTGTTTTTGATGAGTCTCTGTGAATGCTGGTTTTCTCCAAAGGGTGTTTCAAATACACAAAGAGGGTGCTCGTGATGTGACTTGGCCCTTAAACTAAGAGTAAAATAAGAAACAGGCCACCCTATGGCCTTACACACCACATGGCCAGGCAAAAAATGAGGAACAGAAAACAACGTGTGTTATTTGTGACAGGGCATGAGTCAATATTCACATCATTTCTGTGAATATGACTCCCTACTGAGTTACAGAGATCAGACTTTATAACAAGCACAGCACTGACTTTAATTTGAAGCAAAGTTCTGTGTAAGGAAGGATAAAATCTAATATCTATTAGTCGCTTGACAATGAAAGTATAAGCGTTGAGCCATGCATTATATCACAAGGTCTTATTAATGGGATAGAAAGAATGATGTGGGGCTAACTATTACACAAACATATTTAAAGACAGCTAGACATGTTAGGTACGTTTGTAATTTTTTAGTGTTTTTTCAACTTGATAATGCTTTACTGGATTAATGCCGTGTTTCTTTCAAATACCAAAAATGGTAAAACTGTAACCTTTTTGTTCAAACAAAAAAGCCACACTAAGCTTACAGTTCTGCCTTCTGTCCTTTTGTGTAATTTGGACTTTGTTTGGACAGTGTCTGTCTTCTCGGTCACTGCTGATGGGCTGAAAAGTATCAAAGCGAATCTAAGCGTCATTTCACTCTGTATATTTATATATAGGCTGCATGAATCTACAGTCTGGGTTAGAAAGAAATCAGCCCCAGCCTCACTATTCTGTATTTTTCTTATGAACATCGATGCGCTCATTTCCACGAAAGTCCAAAAAATTCTGCCTTCAGACATTTGTTAAAAGCAAATAATATGATCTTGATGCACAAATAAATAAATAAATAAATAAAACCTTATATTGCTTTTTGTATTGTTATTGACAAGCAGGCTTAGCCCTGCTAGCATAATTATACTAGCCGTCCCTGCTAGCTACCATGTAGAATTGTGTGTATTTTTCAGCTTACTCTCAAGCATTGAATTATTTCAATGTTTCCCTCCCTTTCTGCACTCTTCTTATCCCTCTTTTCTTTTTTTCTCTCTGTCTCCTCCTGATGAGCTGTAGCACTTCAAAGAACAGGTACTCTCCTGCTGTGTATTTCATTCCTAATTCATTTCTTTGGCTGTCCTCCTTTTCCCTCCACTTAAAAAAAAAACCTAATATGAATGATAAAGCTCTTTCACGCCCCTTTGTTCAAAAAAGGCAGAAACAAAACATTGGTAAAAATCTTGTTTACCAGCAAATGTATGTGCATTATTTGGGACTAGTCTCTCACCGCTGTTTCAGTTCATTAGGCGCAAATATAAAAAAGTAACGCTGTTCCATTACTGAGCTGCCAACATTGTGCAGCGGAAGCTAAAAGGCTTACAATCCCATCACATCCTACATGAAGCGACAGTTTTTTCATATCGTCTTAAAGAGCGTCAAGCTTTTTTTTTTTTTGCTTTACTAATGGTGTGTTTGTGAAGGCACAAAAGGGAAACAAAAGGGACAAGACAGGATTGCCTCAATGTGTGGGTGAGATCGAAAGAATGGTGCATTATAAGATCAAAACATTGCATACGCATTTACAGATTGCATTATAATGTACTGAATGTGACTGTTTTGAATTTGGATGTCTCCCAGGTTAGTTCAGCATCACATACTCACATACTGTATAGCAAGTGATCTATTGCCAACTTTTTTTTACAGTGTATTATTGTGTATTCATGTCACACTGGAATTACAGTTATTATAATAATTATGAGATATTCTACTTGAAGCTGTTTTTCACCTCAGACTTGTAAATAAGTTGTTTCGATGAAAATGCAAGACTGGTTTGTAGACCCAAAAGGTGAAATTATACTATTTGTTATACCAGTGAGCCAATCATGTGGCAGCAGCACAATACATAAATTCATGTGTATACAGGTCTCCATTCAGTTCTCCAGGAAGAAAAAAAAAACACCTTGTTAATGAGAGACATCAAAGGAGAATGGCCAGATTGGTCTGAGGTAACAAGAAGTTTATATAAATAACCACTCTCTACAACCGTGGTGAGTGGAAAAGCATCTCAGGAAACACAACATTCCAAACCTTGAGGTGGATGGGCTAAAACAGCAGAAAATCGCATCAGGTTCCACTCTTGTGCGCCAAGAGGTAGAAGCACTACGCAGTTGAAGATTGAGGGCAAAGTGCCAGTGAAGAATTAGCCTTGTTATTGAAAAGATCCCTGTTAGAGCTGTTAGGTTTTGACCTCACATATTGGTTGGGCAAATTTCACACCACTCCAGATTTAAGCCCTGCTCCATCAATGTTCCATTAATGACCAAAGGATGATGTTTGAGTCGTATATTTCTTTCTCATTCTCTCACACTCTCTTTCTTCCTTCGAGCCCTAATCTTCCTCTCTCATATCTTCATCTCTGCAGCCTTTCATGTTTAAAAAAAATAAAGTGAGAATTTTAAATCAGTGCAAAGCCAACTGTCTAGGAATGACTTTGTAATTAACATGATTTCAGTAGACTTTCATTTCATTGTTCAGAAGCTTTATTACTAACACAAAAGACGAAAGGTTTTAGGACTGAAAGAGTATGAAAGATACAGGAAGTGTTTTATTTTTTTTACCTGTGCTTCATATCAGCAGAAAATTTGGTCAGCATTTGTTGCCTTAAATAACGGAGATTTAAAAAAATGAATTAGTATTTTTAAGCCAGATTTCTATGATACTGAAGTTGAGGCTATGTTTCAAAATGAACATATTGCCAAGGGTTGAGCAGGTGTGCCATTGAACACTCCTTCTACCAGTTAAGATAATGTTAATGTAAAATACTTTTGGAAAACTGGTGCAAAGTCAAAAAATCAGTGGCCTCCATCCTCATTAATCAGCCACTTAAACGTTGTAGAATAGCACTTGATCCAGTGCATTTTATTATTTTTAAATGTTATCCTTTCGTATTGTACACCAGAGGTTAATTGAGTGCAGAACTTAAGAATTTAAGAGACACTATATCTACCTCGTGAAATCACATTGTGTACATAGGCTGTAGACCGTGAGCTGGTCTAGTGGTTAGCGTGTCCACCTCTTGACTGGGAGATTGTGAGTTCTACTCATGGTCAGGTCATACCAAAGACCCTCATAAAAATGGTACCTACTACCATCTGGCGAGGCATGCCGCAATACAGATGCGAGTAGGGAGTCAAGCTCTTGCAGTTACCAGAGGACTGGCCCCCCACTGTAACTGTAGCTATGTAATAGGTGAGAGGCAGAGGGCTGTAGAAACGGAGATCAGCACCACCCAATGTGCCTTAAGGGCCTGGTTAGTACTGGTACAGGAGACTGCCTGGGAAGACCAGGTCCTGGCATGGGAGGGACTTTAACACAACTATTTTATCATGCTGGGTCATCACCTATATCATGGATGTACCTGATAAAAAAAGACCAATGAGCATAGCTACACTTCTGAACCTCTCCACCTCTCCTCTATCCCCCTTTGATCTGCCCCTGACATTTTGTCTTGTAAAAGTCTTTCAGAAGATTTGGTCTGGCATATCTGGCCTCTTGCTTCATAAATCACACCTAAAGCATCCTGGAAGTCTTGCAGCACAGTAGCTTGCCCTCATTCACGCTTCTCCCGCCCATCTATCTTCATAAGCAGAAAGCCATAAAGCTTTAAAGCTTGTTTAAATAGCTTTGTTTCTCCCTTGAGTGTCCAGCAGACAGTTCTGCCACTCTCCATCTTTGCGTGGGACTAATCTTGGGATAGTCTAGGGATTAGACCCTGCCAAGCGTAATCAGGATGAAAATGCTACCAAGACAACCGGAAGTCACTTTGGCTGAGAAGAAACGATGATTTCAAAAATCAGATTTGATTTTAACTGTGAAAAACTTTCCTAATAAAGGAACAAGTCAATTAAAAACCTTGATTCTTCTAACAGCGAATCAATAGCCATCACTGACTATTATGCAAATGACTTGATAATTGATCGGTTCTAGCTTCCATGTTTGCATTTTAAAACTCTACTGCATATCTGGAGTGACATCAGAAATGGTAGGCGCTAATAGATGCTCCATTAGACTGCAACCATCTTTGTATGTTCACATACACTCAGAGAGACTTGCAAATTTTCTCATTGTGTTTCTTCAATTTGATTTAAGCCCAAATTACCCAACCTAATGGACTTATCGCAAAGACACAGATCTGGCCCTGCTCCAATCCAAGTATCACTCAGTGAGATCGCGTAAACGGTTCAGTGTATATCTCAGACATGCCAACTCTAATTTAAGATTGGAATATGCTAGTATGAGCTAGCTATCAAAAATATGCCAAAATAGCAGTCTTCTTTCTTTTTTTCCCCCACCAATAAAAACAGCAGATAAACCAATCGACATATGAATCTGGAATGATCGAGAGTTGTGTATGCCTTTTAATATTAACTGATATGCTGATATTAACTGACACACCCTGGAAGCCCCGCCCCCTTCCCACCATATCACATTAGTAATCCTTCGTCTTGACTTGATTTACTTGCTTGAAAAATGTTGCCTTGCTTTCTGTCATGGTAAATGGAGAACGTTTTGAGTTTATTAATGTGAAATAAAATCTATGAATGTTTATTTTACATCAGTTAACTATATATTCAGACAAAATGGTCAAAAGTGGCTACATCTTAACTAAAACAGACGAGCAGCAGCTTCTCCCTCCCAAGCACTTGGAGGTTACCGTAAAACCATTATATATTCACAGTCCAGTTTCTACCTTAGAAAAGTGATTTGCGAAAAGACTATCAAAAACGTACTATATTTTTTAAAAGCTTGTTCTTCTACTAGGTTGCCAGGTCTGATATCTGTATATCTTTTTTGCCATGGAGGTTCAGGTCACGCTCTCTTTCTCTGACCCACTTCTTTCATTCCCTCTGCTATGCCTCTTGTGTTAGGGGAAAAAAAAAACAGGCATGTGGTGGACTAATTAAACTCCATGCAAGTGCTCCTCTCCAAACTGGCTGCCCAGATTAGCTCTCAGACTAATGATGGCTCTTCTCACTATGTGGAGTCCTTCACTTCTCCACTTATTCATTAATCTGTCTGTTCTCTCAGGTCCTGAGTGGGTCATGAGCATTCTCCCTGGCTGCTAGACTGCCTAAGTTCCTGACACTTAAATCAGGAGGGCTGCACTGAAATAATCATTGTCTCCTTTAATTTTTTTTTTAGGATTAAATGTGCATGCACTCAGAACTTCTTTTGCATTTCAAACACCACAAAGACAGCACTAGCTCTCAGCTAGCTATTTAATGGCTATTAGAACAAACCCGGCACAGCTTGTTAAAGGCTCAACACACATTAACGAATATTTTATTTATTTTTTAATAATAACAGCGTTGGTAGACCTCAGCAAGTGATTATCCAACAAATGAGCACTCTAGGGACCTGGAATTTTAAAAAGAGATATATTTATACTCAAGTTTTCACAGTTCTATGTGTCTTAATAACTAATCATTTGTGTTAGAGAAAAAGGTGTAGATTCCCTTAACGGCTTGATTTTGGGAAGCATAGACAGTCAAACAAAGAAAACCACAAGTTTTGTGTATAGTTTTCAGAGTAATTAAGAGTGAAGAGTTGAGCTAATGAGTTTCAAAAATCAGTGGCTCTCGTTTCTATTCCCTTGTCTTATCACCTGCCTTTGTGCCTCACCAGTGCCTTTTGCGACTCGGTAATGAAGTTGCTCTTTCCAATCAGTTCTGCCTGTAATGAATAATTACCACCGCCATCGTTAGCATGCTTTCCCAGCTGCCGCTTGGCCCTGAGCACGGGCAAACACTTCAGTATACCTCTTACAAAACCCCTCTTAATGTGGACGCATGTGTGTCTGTGTTCATGCTTTCATTTATGGGAATCAGTCCCACATGTGCCTGCAAATGTGGCATCATTTTTCAGCTAGCTATACACGTAATTCCACAGCCATACAATTACTGGTAATTGCTTTGAAAGCTAGTGATTATCACCAAGGCTAGCAGCTTAGCAGGTTGTGGTGAAAAGACGGGAGGCATGGAGAATCTTGCTGCCCGAATCCCCAGCATCTCCTGCTGTAATGAGCGAGACAGGATGTAAATGTCATTTTAATGTCACATGAAAGGCCAGAGGGGAAGTCGTTGTTTAATTTGTTGTCCATTTGTTGGAGATGGAGGACTTGGGGGACAGGGAGAGGTTAGGCAGTGAATGTGTGTGTTTTGGGTAATGCTTATATTTATAGTGTGGCCGCCCTTATCATTAGTTTTGGTGTAGAAGTACATCCAGATTATAGGACTTAATCCTCTACTATCCTAAAACCAATGGAAATCAGAGCAGGTGGCAGTAAAATGCAAGACATCGGATGGTAGTTTCCCCGAAGATCTGATTCTCCCAAGATCCCAAAGATCTCCCAAACTTAGGGGTTAGGAACATCTGTACACCTTGCTGAAGAGAGAGGTTAGAGGAGAATGGCCAGACTGGTTCTAGCTGACAGGAAAGCTATGGTACCTCAAATAACCACTCTTTACAACTGTGGTGAGCAGAAAAGCATCTCAGAACGCATAACACACCGTACCTTGAGGCGAATGGGCTACAACAGCAGAAGACCACATTGGGTTCCACTCCTGTCAGCCAAGACCAGGAATCACAAGGGCACAGGATAATGGAAACTGGACATTTGAAGACTGGAAAAAAGATCGCCTGACTATATGATTGGCTGACTGATTAATTGCATGGATGAGCAGATATACAGGTGTTCCTAATCAAGTGTCTGGGAGTGTATGTTGTTTTTTTTTTTTATAATATTCAAACTCTAATCCAAACTATAACTAGTTCTCAGGTCCACAATGGCACGGCATCACTGATATCCAAACAAAATTCCAATCATTGCATTTGGCATTTATTTTCACGTCTTAATATTTGAAGGAATAAGACTGTATTAGATGAGCAGAACAAATAATTACATGCTCACATTGGTGCAGCTTGAACCTGCCAAACGTGGCAAAGACATAGTGGAAGTAAGGACTCAATGAACACATAAATATACAATTAAAAAGAGCATGTCAACTAATAGTTCTCAAAGCTTGCAGAGTGGGTTTTGCCAAGAACTGTACATTTTCTTTAAAAGAAATCTATTGCTCACAACATTTCAATTACCATTGTGCAATCCCTTAATCAAATCACTTCTGAGCCACCATGGAACCTGAAGTTGCTGTAGCATAATCCTATGGAAATAGATTTCCATGTAAAGCCTGTTAGGACCAGTTCTACACTGGTCCAGTGGCTCTTGGAGGTGAATTGCCATCTTCTCTTTTCTGAGTGGCGCAGAAGCTTACCTAAATGATTGTCCCTTACGCTTGGCTAGTTTCCTATTTAATGCACTGCTGGTTTGTTAAGCCCTGATGCAGGGGCCTTGACACCTCTGCCACTTTTACCCACACTTCAACTCTCCACACACAAAGCCACCATCAGCCGTGGCATGTTTTACTGACGACTAGGAGACGTGTATAATATATAAGGGGGTTACAGATAAAAGACAGACTTATATAAGGATAATTGAGATTGAATAGCACAAATGTCTGAAGCCTGAACCACAAAAAAGATGGAATTTCTGTGACTTCTTGCAGCAGAGCGCTGAAGTACTGTACGGCCCCGTGGTTCTTGTATGTAAAAAAAAAATCATGTATGCTGAATTTGAATTAAGCTGAAATAGAGACTGTTTTTAGACTAGAGAAAGATTACGACAATAAAAAAAAAACACTGTAGATACCAATGTAAGGAGTATAACGTGACAAAATTTAGGGAAAAAAGACAACAGGAAACACTGTTATAGAACAATAATGACAGGTGGTATGATGTTGCCATGCTGAAGTTGATTGTTTTACAAAAACAGAATTTCCTGAAATGTTTTATTCCTCTTATACCACAACAATTTACCAATTTGACCATGGCATGGTTGTTGGGTTGTTGGTGCCAGATGGGCTGGTTCGAGTATTTTGGAAACTGCTAATCTCATGGGATTCTCACATACAACAGTCTTTAAAGTTTATGCAAAATGGTTCAAACAACAAAAAAACTAACAAACAAAAAACATCGTGTGTAGCAATTAGGGTTAGTAGTTACAACATAGTAGTTGTCGTCGTCATCATCGTCATCCTCGTCATAGTAGTAGTAGTAGTAGTATTCATAGGAAATTTTGACCAACTATTCTTCTCGATGGTAGGAATACAATGCAGTTTTGTTTTGATAATGGAATTTGATGTTGCTTCAACAGATAAAAAATCAGACAGAGGTTACAAGAGCGAAGTCAGAAGGGAGAGGAAGGCAGAACATGGCTGTGATAGACAGGGTTAAAAAAGGCATGCTGAAGCTTTGCTTAAGGCTCTGAGATCCTGCAGATGAAGAGATTGCTGTGCAAACAGAGGCGAGGTTGCTCCACTCCCGACAGAACAGCCAGGGGCATCAATCACTAGATGAGCTGAGTAGGAAGGAAGGAAAGGAAAGATCCCGGAAGAAAAAAAATAGCACCTGTTGACTTTTACCAGAATCAGTTCTTTGACCTAGTGCATATAAAGTACAACCTTTATCCCAGCTGTTATCACACTTGGCACAAAAACTGAATTTTTGCCGGTCTCTCTCACTCTATATTCCACTTTCTGTTTTTAAAAAAAATAAAAATCCCCCTTCTCTCCATCCCTCTTTTGACCACTTATCTGTGAGAGGCCTCACTGTGTATAGCACAGTTGGACAAGAGGGCTCTAAATGAGGTTCCCTTGACTCCGAGGGCCCATAAAAGAGCACTTTCTCGTTCAATTAGAAGTTCTTCTCTCAATGAAATTGGTTCTCCAGTTTCCCCAAGCCCTCTTTAATACTTGACGGTGGTAGAAATTCTGGCCTAAAGTAAACACTGCTTCATATATAGATGTGTAGAGTGATGGCTCATCATGAAATTAAATGGGAGGACAAACAAAAATTTGCTACCCGTCAGTACTAATATTATGAATTATATGATTGTAGTGGTTAATGGCTCATAGGGCACTCAGGGGTTTAAGAATTTGCAGTTTTTCATAAGTATTTCTACTAGCTTTAAATATTATAATTTTATTGTGGCAGTTGTATACAGTGTTTTACTATCACAAAAGCTTTAGTTGTGCTGTCCGTTTTATCTCTGTACCAATGTTATTGTGGGAAGGTGTGAATTTCTTATCGCCCTGCTCACCAACAGCTAAACACAGAGTCATGATACTCTACACCTTTTAGGTGGATTTCAGAGAGACCCACATGCATTGTGTGCCAGGAAATTAGCATTGAAAAATGAATTAGCTAACAGGCTATTTCCTTCAATTCAGTCACTTGACTATGTTGATAGTCGTATAATTGTATAATTAAAAAGAAACTAATTTCGCCAGGCTAACACCATGTGAATCTGAGTAATTTTATTAGCCTATAGGTTACACCAGCTAGATCGACGTTAAATAAAAGTAGCTGAATTCATTAACATATTTTGCAATGGACAACATTAGCTTCTCACCCATGGCTACGTACGATGCAGTGGCATTTCGATCCATCCGTAAAGAAATGCATTTCTTTGCATTGAACACTAGAGGGCATAATGCGTATATTATAACAAAACTGTGTTGAAACTTAAAACTTTAAGGTTTAGCCCTGTGAGCCCATTTATACCAGCCAGTCGCAAGAAGTAATATTTATTATTTTTAGTTACGTTTGCGAGTTGGATGGTTGTTTTCTAACTCAGACATTTTTCAGTTCATCTGAAAGAGTCCCGCCAGGAAATGTCAAGGGACTCATCAGATTCAAGACAGTGTAAGAACTAGGTGTGTTCCACTGGGTAAGGCAGAAAAAAGAGAGATGGAGGATGCAGCAGTGGTGGAATAGGAGAAAGACATGAAGTGAATGAGGTGAGGGAAGGTGAGAGAGAGAGAGAGAGAGACAGGTGACTTTAGGACGCCAGGGAGCAGTGAATTATTGAATGGACAGGCAATGTGGATGGTGAAGTCTTGCAATGGAGGAAGGACTCCTTCCAAAATCTCTGGGACACCTGAATTATTCAATCAGCTGAAAAAGTCTGAAAGGTCACTGAATAAGAGGAAGAGGGCAGGAAGAAAGAAAAGGATGACAGAAATGATGTTACACTATAAACACTATAATAACAGGAGGGAAAAATGGGTAGAGAGAGCGAACGAGAGTGAAGGAGGTTTCTTACATTGGGTTTCCAGTGTAGTGAGGTGTGTCAGATGTAAATGGTGCTTCTACAGGCTCCAGTGAAGACGATTATGTCTCAGTGAATCGCACTCGAGTCTGTTCTCGATGCAACATCTGACAGATGATAGTCATCACTCTATCACTCCTCGCACACAGTGATCTTAAAGTCATGGGTACAGCCTAAAAGCACTCTCCTGACACGTACACAGTGATAAATGCGCAGTTCAGTGACTTTTATGACAAGAAGCGGAGAATATTTCACTGCTAAAGCATTCACACAGGGAAAACGAAATGTTGTTCACTGTTGAGGTGAGCATGCTGGACAGATCCAATAATTACGAGCCACTCGAACATATCATTCACACTAATGAGCGCTCAGGAAAACAAGCTGTCAGCTTTCTGTGGCAGACAGGGCGGCCATTTTGGCTCTGTGCCTTGCTCTTGCAGGCCTAGTCAGGCTTCCTTATGCAGACCTGCACTTTTTTTCTCCTACTTTTCAAACTGTAGACTCAGTAGTAAGTTATTAATGTATTTCAGAACATTGTTCGAGAAATTAATTCCTTTTTTACTCGAAGTCAGAGAGCCTTTTATGAATATGAGTCACACATTAAAGCCATAAACTGGATTACACACCTGTCGCCAATGCCATTTACAACAATGTACACTCCTGCTATGAATGAAACATTAAAACTAATGGGATTCCAAGAGGTTAATTAAAGAGTTAATTCATGATTGGCCATCGTTCTGTGTTTGCTTTAGGAGCTAACAGAAGTGCGATGACTCATGCGAGTAAATCATGCATAATAATATAAGCTGGGGTGCTTCGGCAAACAGTGCATATCAAAGCTGAATTCTGATTAGGGATAAACTGTTCGTTTACTGAAATGTTACGGCTTAAGTGAGTGGGTTTTTTTGCCAGAAACTGATGCTGAGAGAACATAAAATCACACACAAACATATCAACACACAAACACATATTTCTCAGTCCATTAAAAAATATGATTGTTGCCTCGAGTACTTCACAACCATGAAACCTGCAGCCTTAATATTTTATACACTGAATACTTTTGACTTTTACTTCCTACAAATCTCTACAGATCTCGATAATCATATTTGTAAAATCATACAATTTCAGCATCAGACAACTTCAACAATCTATTCCTAATTCCTAATAAATCTAAACTTGAACAGATTTAACAGCAAGAATAAGACTGAGCAATGTGATCTATCTGCTGCTATGTACACTTTGTATTTCTCAAGGCAGTTTGGATTCTGATAGCTAGCAAAGATCATTCAGCTAGTTTATATCATGCTAGCTAACGTTTGAAAGCTTCTGTTAGTTCGCCTTAGCTAACATGTTCTCACGCACTACTAATTTATCATTAGTAACTCAAATCAGCATTTTTTTCTTTAGTGAATCTTTTCTTTTTTTTTTAATTTTGCTTTCATACTTGAAGTAAATGTAAGAGTTTACACTTTTCCACTTGAACTTAAGTGAAGAATTTGAAGCTATAATTTAACTACCAGCTTTAATTTATTTTCCGACGTGGAGTACAAGGATTTAATTATGTTTCAAACAGCTTCCCTTGCTTATTTCTGACATGACTACACGATCCAGTTAATTTATAGACTGTACTGATTATTTCCCAGCCATCCTAGCCTGAAAAAAAAAGTCCAAGGGCTAGAATTACAACACAGTCCAGGTCTCTGCTCATGATATCCACAAAGTAACACCAAAATGAACATTTTGAACATCATGCATACCGGGCTGATTAAGGCGAATAGAAAGAAATGGACTGTGGGACACTAAAGAGTCTCTGTATGTTTGGCTGTGCGACATTGCTTTGATTTCTGCAGTGGTGGATTGGTACAGATGAGCTAACACACATGCACCCACACACAAAGAGGCAGAGTGTGGTGCATTATCATGGTCAATGATTAAGAAATTACCATGATATGGCAGCGCTTGACACCTTAATTGCATAAATGTTTTAACCGGGTTGAATTGGTTTAATTCTCACAACTCTCCTTTTCTCTGTCTCATTTAGCACAGTGTTTTTTTCTTTCTTTTTTGCCACAGATTAAAACACAGAAAAGGAGGCCACCCACTTTTCTCCTGATCTCTCCTTTATGCCTCTCGAGAGCACATTATACAGCACAGTAGGATGAGAGAGAGCGAGAGAGACAGAGAGAAAGAGAAATAGATAGAGATCCAGACAGATTCTCAAATATGAAGCAAAAATGATTGCATGACAGAAAAAAGGAAATAACAAATAAACAGAAAATAAGTATATTAAGAGTAAAACACGACAACACGACAATGACATGAAGCAGCTTTACTGTTACTGTACCACCCTAGTGTTGATTATTGTGTCAATATTTTTTTATCCTTTTTCAGTTACATTTAATGTTGTTAAAGGAGTACCTACTAACTAGTTCGTTTCTCTTATCACATATATTAACAGCTATAAACATCATTCCCTCACTAGCCTCTTTATTTTTTCTCTTGCTTGAAGTTAATAAGAAAAAAAAATAGCATACCTTATCATTTTACCAAGAAACCACAAAGTCCTGAAGACTTTCCTGTGGTGGAAAACAAATTACTCATACTGGAGACTCCTTCCATAAATGTTAAATAAATGTCTCTTTCCAGAACATTTCACTATATCAATGGTTATACATTTTTCTTTGCTAAATAACAGCATGTTTTTGGTTTATCAGTTAGACCCTGTATAGGTGGTGGGTATAGTTTGTCCAAGCTGCTGTTATAGATAATACATCAACATCTGTAATCCTAATTTCCACATTATGCCAGCAGTTCCCAATTCTGATCAGGGTTAACTCTTTCCTGGTCATTGTGGTGTCTTCCAAGCTCTACCATATCCATATCAACCCCATAAAGTCTTGTCAACTAGCTGTTTATTTTGAGGAATCAAACCATTTGTACTCCAGGAGCACGTTTGGGAACTATAGTACTATATTATACTACTGTGGATAAACAGGGTCATTAACATTCCAAGCGCGTACGTTTGCTAGTAATAAAGTGAAGGCACTATGGTCAGACAATCTGGCCTCGTACAGTGTGTTCGGCCACGCAGGCCTTTTCGTAATTCACATGCAGTAAACAATCTGAAAGTCAGATCAATGATGCCCCTCTGAATATTTCCTGAATATTTCTTTTGCCCCCCTCCCTACCTGGTTTGGCCTTCAGCCCACTCATGCTCATCATTACTGGGTAGTCTCACCTCTCTTTATTATAGGATTAGCAGAATACAAGCTTGAGGTGTGTATGTGTGCGTGTCTGAGGGGATTTTGGAAAATCAATTCTCATTTCAAGGGGAAACATTTGTCTTTGCATGCCAGTGGCTGCTGTACTTCTGACACCTTGGGAGTACGTGTTCATAGGTATGTATACTATAGATGGTATAGATGTACAAATCAGTGTGTGGTGATGGTGTGTGTGGGGGGGAGGGGGTAACACAGAATGACCTTGCATTTCTAAATTACATTCTTAGGAATGGACCCCAGAGTCAACCTTCGCATCAAGACTAAAATCGAGTGATATATGAGGAGATTGAAATTCCTGAGCCATTAAAGCACCTAAGAGAATATGAGACTTATGTCTCAAGGATTTGATTTAGAGATAAAAGGCTGGATCAAACTAGAACGCTTCACATTGGGCATTTTTTAAAATTTGCATTTTAGGCTCTGTCTGTATAGCAGCATGTTCAGAATGATACAACTTGAATTTGCAGTTTTTCATAAGTATTTCTCTTTTTTTTACCTAGTGTACTAGCTTTAAATATTATTATTTTTATTGTGGCAGCTGTATACAGTGTTTTACTATCACAAAAGCTTTAGTTGTGCTGTCCGTTTTATCGCTGTACTAATGTTACTGTGGAGAGGTGTGAATTTCTCATCGCCCTGCTCACCAACAGCTAAACACAGAGTCACGATACTCTACACAGAGAAATCCAACAGCATCCTGACTAATCTCAGAACAGGCATGCTGCAGTAAAATAATTCGTTTGTTTATACTGACTGACAATGTCCGAGAAGTCAATTTCCATTCTGCCGTCTTGCAGTGTACTGCAAGAAAGGGTTAAGGTTTTTCCATGGGCATAATGGAAATAAAACCCCTTCTGGTTCAGCCAAAGATATGGATACTTGAAGCACTAACATATACAGATGAAATATGGCCTTACAGCTCTAAGCAACGTAAAAATGTCATCAGTCTTGGGCATTTTGCAATGTTAAAGTTGATGCTATCAAATTATACCATCATCATTTCAGGTCATGTAGCATTTTCGTTTTCTTTTTTTTTTATTTTCAATTTAATCAGTGGTCCTTTTGTACTGAGGTAAAAAAGCTACAAATATAAAATGATATAAATGGTAGTGGCTGGGACTGATTTCTTTCTAGCCCATGCTGTATTTTATCATATACAGTCATGTCAGGTGATTCCATTAGAGTTTATTTGTGCATTGCGCTCTCCGATTCAATATCATGACTAGTTATGACTGGAAGTATTCACAAAGTCTAATTTGTTCCAATAAATGAACAGTTGTAACTGTGGTTGAATATGTGGCTGAAGAAAAAGCCATCCGGGAAAGTAAAGCAATTCCACCTCTATTGTGCCTTCTATTATTCGTTGCCTCACCCTCTTGTATAATTGGAAGTGTGAAGTGAAACCTCCCAGAAGGTGTGATAACTCCTCTCCTGTCAATCCTCCACCGTGTCTCTCACAAGCTTGTTCCATTCTCAGCTCTTTCCCCCCACTCTGCTCTGCTTCATCACCTACTCCCTCTATCATCCTGTTACTCTCAACCCTTCATCAGTTCTTTTACTCCCTCAGAGATCCAAGGAGACTGTGACACCTTTCATGCCTGCCCATGCACATGCACACACACACCCAGTCAGTCATGCCCCTCTAGACCCTCACAGCCAGGTGGCCTTTTTCTTTTTGTTGGCACAGTAAAATAAAGTCTCTCATTCAATATTCATGACCATGCTCGTTCCTGCTGTTTCCTCCAATTCACTGCTTTTCTTCTGCTCTGGAGACCTCTCAGTGCCAAACAATCTAAGACAGAGCAGAGTGTGGAAAATGAATACAGAATGAAAGAGAGGAGAGGGAGAGTAAATATGAGAACTAATCAGAGAAATCTGATCAATACCACACTCCCAAAGTCTAAGCTCACACCAGAAAGTTCTCAGTCCACTCGGCTGCAACGGAAGAGCATTTCCACTGAGTGGAATGAATCATCTTTATCAATCCACCTCCAGGACAACAAACGTGAAAGGAAATAAGGTCTTAGAAAAAAGGTTTCTCAAGGGTTCTTTGGATGGTTAAGGATTCTTAATTTCCTAAAGCCTCTATTTGGTACCATCTCTAAAAGAGAAACCATTTGTTGTATGTATTGATGTAGGACTTGAATCCAGTCTTGGACTCTATTTCAAGTCTGGTCCCAAAACTTTTTCAAAGCAGATTTGATGGTTTTCTTGATTTGGACTCAATCTTGACTTGGCCTTGACCTTCAGACTCCGTCTTGACTCGATCTCTACTAGTCTCTCCTTGGACTTGTCTCCATTTGTACCCTTTTTAATCATTAACCATTAATCAATTTAACCATTAACCCATTGCATTCAATCTCAGTCCTTACTGTAATTGCATGGTCTACATTTCCACTTCCTGATTCCATTTTTTTCTTGATCATACCTAACTATCTATTTTAATTATCAAGTCCATCAAGAGCTGAGTCCAGTGTTTTAAGCATTCAAAACTGCTGAATTGTGTAGTGTATAGGCTCAGCATGACTGAAAAGGAGAAGATAAAGTGAACAAACCTGACCAGATGTTTGGATTACCACATCGCCATCATGCCATGAGAATCATGAGCTATTTTATGCTATTTTTATGTCAGAGAGCCTTAATTTATGAGATATAAATTAAGATGCCTTTATAGCATTTACCACTTGAATCAATATACTGGAGATAAAATGGATGGAAGAAAGAGAAAGTGAGTTGAGCGGTAGAATTGCAGGTAGTAAGGTTTGCAAGTACAGGTATTTTATTTAAGGTGTAAGGAAGCAGTAGATTTTTTGGGTTTTAGCTGCGAATGCTTGCTTTCTTGTAATGGAAATTCCTTGATTTTATGACAGCTTGGTGAACACTACTTTCTTCTCTCTACCAAGTTCCCTTAATAAATACTTTATTATGATCCCTCACACAGATAACCTTTATTTAAATCCAGTCCGTCTGGCAGGTGGCAGGTCTGGGAAATGTACACACACCTCACTCTGCTTTTCAAAATTGCAACTCTGTATATTTAGAATATAAGAATGGGAGGACAGTACAGGATGTTCTTTCATGCCTATTAGAGACTGACAAACAAAAAGAAATATAACAAAACTCAATGTGAATGAAGGAGGGCATTCTAGAAACTTTCTAATAGGAGTCTTTTTTAAGAATGCAAAATGTAAATGTTTTTACATCAAATTAAAAAAAAATCCCAAATGGGAACCAATGGAGTTTAGGTTTTTCCTTTTAATTTGGATTCCACCAAGTTGAAGTATCCTGGAAACATTGGGAGCGAGGCGGGAATACATCCTGGATGGGATGCCAATCCATCACAGGGAACTATGCATAGACATTCACATGCTCATTCAGATGTAGGGGCAATTTAGAGTTGTAGAGACAATACGACGTCAATACGACTTTTTGGGAGATGAGATGAAAGCAGAGAATCCAGAGGAAATCCATGTGAACATGTTGAGAACTTGTGACCAACATGTCAACGTGAATCAACACGAGTCTTGATGTGCCCAACCAATTTTTCTAAATATGTAATCTGTAAGTGTGTTATGCACTTCAAATTCAAAAACAAAGAAAAAAACTGCCCCAAATGGCCACCAATGGTTATCATTCTAGTTTGTTGAGTGACTATTGGAACAAGAGGAACAGAAATAGTGACTAATGACATCATCCCAGCCTGAGGTGTATTTATTTGTTCATTCCTCTGCTCAGGGTTACAGTGGATTGGGAGCCTATAAGGCAGGAATACACCCTGGATGGGACACCAGTTCATCACAGGACATTTAGAGCTAGGGGCAATTTAGAGTCACCAATACACCTCCAATGTTTTTAGGAGGTGGGAGGAAACATTGAGGAAACCCTCCTACACTGGCTGTAACCCAGCTCAAGATTGAACCAGGGACTCTAGACCTGTGAGGCCGCAATACTGAAGAAAGTACTTGGGTTTTTTTTTTCCTTTGTCTGATTCGTTTGATTAACCAGGCTATACTGGTAGAAATCAAACTAAGTACAACAAGATGACGAAGGCTCACAAGATTTCTAAAAATCTTTGTCTTTGCTTTGATGTATGTCATACTTTGGTTACACATACCAAATCAAACAAACAGAAACAAAGAGTAGCCCAGCCCCCATTACCATTAAGTTTCTTGAGCAGATACCAAAAACCATACAATTAGAATATTTGGTTCTGGACCAGTGGCCAATGGAATAAACATAGGTTCCAGCTTTCTGGTGTCAAAGGTTCTATCACTTCCCCTTTTCAACCAACAGGGAACGGGTTCTTGAACCAGTTCCGTTCAGGATTCTTTGAACCTTGGTGCCAGTTAGCAAACCAGCCAATGTTTTCACCAGTTTTGAGCGGAACCATTGTAATCAAGGATGCATCATGAAAAGAGGGCGTTGCACAATTCACAATGGGAGTAAACAGTAGTAACAAGATGGCAGAGTGCATTGATTACCTGTGAGCTTTTTTTCTGCTACTGCAGATATTTGTTTTCAGTCAATTTTTTTCTGAAGATTTATCCTTTTCTGTTGCATGCTCCATTGCTCTGTGCTGCTTCCTCTCCAAACTAATGACACACCACTGATGTCATCATGGTTCACACTGGAAAAACCAGCTATATTTTGGTTCCAGCTGGGAACCAACTTTTCAGGTTCCGAACCAATTTATTTTTGGTCGAAATGCTCTGAATGGTTCAAAATTTGGTGCGCAAACAAGAACGGAACCCGTTCCCTGTTGGTCGAAAAGGGCTATTCTTGAAGCAAAAAAAAAAAAAAAGGTTCAGTGTCCTTTGGTACATGGCACCAATGGGAATGTGTTTCCATTGTAGGCTAATATTCAAACAACCCTTTCTCACCTTCCCAGATATTTAACCTGTGATTGTTTCCACACAGGAACAGGTGCTCAATTTTGTGACAATTACAGAACCAAAATGATTCAAATTATTGGTAATAAAAAATAGCAACTCAGTCCAAACCCACAGAACAAGAGGCAGTAACATGAATGGCTCAAATAAAGTGAGATAAAATAATCTATATTAAACTGAACATGCACGATGTAAGAACCACAGTAGCTGAAATACTCCAGCACATGCCTGCAGGGCATAAACATTACATTTGCATCATAAACACAGAAATGGAATCTAATAGCAACAGATCCATAAATAACAGCAATTTGTGCTGTTTTTTATGCATGGATGACTGATGAACATGAAGATGTGTGCTTTTATAGCCAGACACTGTGCTTATTTTTCTTTCATAAATGCTCTTGGGCTTTTGGTGTGTATGTGTATGTATACATATATATTTCATAAACAATACAACATGCTTTGAATTTCAAGGAATTTTGCCTGTAGCATGCTTTCTTAAATTTTAATTTGTTCACGTTTAGCACAGAATTTAAAGGGATTTTATAGGGAGAAGAAGCACTGGTTTAATTCAAGGCTAGCATACAAGTGTGTCTGGGAGACTGACTGTTCGAAGCTGAGGACCAATTTAGTAAAGCAGATTACACATGCTGAAATGGTGCAACATGTGCAATTGCAGAAACATTACTCCAGGCTGAGAACTTCTTTCAGGCCAGGTTATGAGCTAGGAGCTTATGTATAAATGGATAAATGTTAATTTGTCAAAGCTACACATTTACATATGCATATTTTTCTGTGTGTATTCATGAAATCATGTACATTAATGAAAGCTAATGTAGCACTCGATGTTAGAAAATATTTAGATGCTCATTATGAATGAGCAATCTGGGAAATGGCAGAAGATATCAATCTCTCTCTCACTAGCTCACCCCTCTTACACACTCTCTCAGGCTCTCAGACAGCATTAGCTGCATTATTATTTGTACCTGCCAGGTAAGCAAGCTGCACTGTCTCTACCATGTGCCAAAGCCGCTCTGTTGTTGATGGTAGTGCTGTCAGAAGACAACGTTTCCATCAATCTTTCTGCCATCAGCTTGCTCGAGGCATACTGACAAGCACTGTGCTGCTCTGATTCTGTCGAGTCCACAGTCACCAAAAGTCCATTTTTAATCAAATATCCCATACACAGTTGGATAAAATGTTGAGCCTCCAGGACCATGGCGCAACACAGACGTCATTAAGTAGTCAAGGGTACTGTACACAAGATGACAATCCATAAAGTGTAAATAATGAAACAAGTGCAGCACAATTGAAACTTGTTGGAAACCTTACCGAGATATGGATGAGATTAAGAACATGAGTATTAGTTATGGCAAAGGCAAGTGTGGAGATCAAATCTAAGGGGAGTTTCATCCTGTGTAATCACCTGACATGACTGTCACTGATACACTGCATGAATCTAGAGACTGGGCTAGAAAGAAATCAGCCCCTTACTTATTCATACCTTTTGGTGTATGTTTTTTTCAACCATTGGTGGAGCTCAGTTCCACAAAAGTTCAAAATAATCCACATTTGTTTGGGGCGGGGGGACTAAGGGGGACTAAAGGGGGTTAGTCCTGGTTACCCATTTGTAGCAATCACCCATTATAAAATTTTCACTGTATTCGGATTTTTGACTGAAATGGCCTAAATGAAACCAATCATATCTAATTCTTGTGCAGATTTTCAATTTTGTGCTAAAACTGTACAGTACAACTATGCACTCAAAAGGTTTAATCTACACTGTGCAAAATGCCCCAGAATCCGGAGATAGTTTTGCTTGGATATTTCAAACTATGACGCATATATGATGAAATCCATGTTGGGTGCTCTTCGATCACGGCATTGTCAAGAAAAATCTCCAGATCTGCTCCAGATATGATCCAGATTTTTACAAGAATTTAAAAAGATATCACCATATTCTTGGGGTTTTGGTGCAGTGCTAGAACCACTTTAGACACTTAGAACTTCTCAAGAACCCTTGAGAAACCCTTGTAAGGCAAGAGTTTTGGTAATGCCTGAGATATGATGGCCTTAAGTTTGGTCATTATCATCCCACAACAGTATGTGGGACAGATGAAAGTGGTACACTACCTAGAATCTATCTAGAACCTAAAAGATTGTTAGAGGAGTCCCTTGTGGTAGCCTTAAAGGTACTACATCATACCTTAGAGTGTTTTCCTATCAGAGCAGGTTCCAAGTAGAAGTTCTAAGAACTCTAAGCTAAGAACTCTCCAATGAACCCATATTTGGATCTAAACTAAGAACTCTCCAATGAACCCGTAAGTGGATTGGTGCTTTGCAATCATTTATGTATTTGAGGTATCTCACCTTGATGTAAAAATGTATTGGTTTTTGGGGGATAGAGTTTGGAATGTACTGAGGAGTAGTGTTGTAGTACTTGAGTCTTGGTCTCGAGACTGGTCTCAAGACCACTTTTTGAAGGTCTCTGTCTCATCTTGGAATCGACCGCATTTTTATTCGGTCTTGTCTCGGTCTCAGACATAGAGGACTCTGGATTTTATTTCA
>JAOTRR010000035.1:4547021-4560777 GCA_028570945.1 Gogo arcuatus
TGTGTGTGTGTGTGTGTGTGTGTGTGTGTGTGTGTGTGTGTGTGAGTGTGTATGTATGTGTGTTTATTGAATTCAAGCCTGCTCCCAAAGAAGTGCCCTTTCTGCACTCCAATGTCCAACAGGAAAAAAGAAACAGGCACCGCTGCAAAAACAACTGACAAAATAAGTTAAAGGTCAATCACTTCATTCTCTCCTGACTCCAATTATGCATGTACTGAAATGTCACAGAATTTGTATGTACAACATACCAAATTGCTGGTCCAGTATCAAATTACAAACCTACACCAAAGAAGGCTGCTCATTACTTCTGTTTGTTACTGATGTTAAATTTGATGAGTAATGCCTCTTTTAATATCATGGAGTGCATTTTTATAATGAATGCATTACTGTTATTGCATATATATATATATATATATATATATATATATATATGCCCTATTCATTTATAGGAAGGTGAATTAAGTTATAAGAATTACTACAAGCTGCGAATCTGAAGCAATCACACCAGACTTTGGTGAACAGTCTAATGTGAAAGGCTCAAGTGCATATCGCTGGTCAAACACAGGTGAGTTATCAAAGCGTAATCGGTAATTGGAAATCAGGAAAACATGCAGAAGCAAACAACCTACTGAAACAACCAATGATTCATGCAGGGAAACCAGACAACACAACTTGATCAAGACACAACAAAGAACAAATGTTTATATACAGAAACTAATAAGGAGGTAACAAGGTACAAGTGACCATACTAAAGAAACAATGTTGAGAAAGAAAAGCACACAGTGGCTCATGTAAGCAGCAATGCAACATCAGGACATGATTTTGACAAACAGGTTACATTAGCAAGCTAGGTAGCTTGGGCACAGGCGAGTTATCATATGGTAATTGTTAATCAGGAAAACATGCATCAAAAACAGCCTAGTGATACAGCCAGTGATTCTGCACTTGCAGGAAAACCAGACAACACAACTTTCCCACAAAGACACAATGAAGCGCAGGTGTTTATATACAAAAATGAATAAGGAACACAGACACAAGGCACAGGTGAACATAACACGGAAACAACCCCTGGTAAGAAACAGAACCAACATATGAATAGAAACCAAATTGAATACAAAATACAAAAAAAAAAAAATTAATATTATTCCTAAATAGAATTACATTAAATTTACTCGTGTGATATGGCAATAATTATTCAGTATTAAGTATAAAGATGAACACACCAACTCAATGTCTCTGAGGTTAACACTGGACATCAGTAATTCAGCCTTGTGTGCCTGCCTGCTTACAGATGCACTCAGTATTATAATTAATGAACAAATAGGATTAGATCACCAAGTCTCCCTAAACAGTTGCTCCGGAGTGCAGAAGAATGTCCCACTAATATAATCATTTCCCAGCTTGCATGAGAGGAAAACATGCAACAATATGAAGCACTCCCTGCAGTCAGTGCTACCAGCAGGAACTGTGTTGAAAGGGGACAGAAGGGGAACAAGTGCAGAAGTTAACTTCAGAGAAGTAGAGGGAGAGACTGGAGATATTTAATTTTCTATTCTTATTCCTAGAGAAAATGAGCAATGGTGAGGAAGGACGAAGGAGAAGAAATGCATGTGACAGCTTGCATAATGATATGGTAATTCACATGTGTGGAAATACTGCAATGACATTCTGGTTTGTTTGTGAAAAATAACACTTGGAGTTTCATGGCATTTCGAGTCTCTTGTCCTCATTCGGATTATTTTTGTCTGTAGCATGTGAAAAAGCATGTGCTTGGGAGGTACTATCTCAAGCAGGCCATCAAGAGAAATCTGAAAGAATGGCATCAGGCATCTAAAAGCAGTATCCAATCATGTAGATACTTACTGTGCTTTGAAGGTGCCCAAGAGAAATTTGTTTGTAAGGTGGAAGACCAAATTATTGGTGCTTCTCGAAAAGCACAAGATGCTGCTATCAAGGTTGATGGAAAAAAATGAAAGTCTTTTCATTTTGGTAACTTGGCATGAGCTCACCTGTCCTCCTTTTTGTGCTCAAACTTCAAACTAACTTTGTCAAGGTCCTGTACTAGGAATGATATTCAGTTTTTTTTGTTTTGTTTTTTTTCTTCCAGAAAACACACCTCTCTAGATCTACCCATGCTTCAGTCAGCCTTTCTTGGCAAGTGATGACTTTGTTGGTCATTTCTCCCGCTGCTCTCGGCGTTGTTTGGCACTAATGGAGAAGATTCTGTGTTTGCTGTAGGGGCCTGACATGGCTGAGTGTGTTGATGCCCTTGCACTAAGCCCTGGGGAATTAATTAGAAGTCCAGAATCCAGCATGGTGACAGCTACAGACATGCCAGACCTAAACCAGACCAGTCATTCTGTAGCTCTTCAACACTACAAATGGAAAAGAAAATGGAGAACCAGTGGTTCTAGCAAGAACAAGTGTCATGACAGAGAATCTTCTTGGGTGAGGATGGCCAAGAGTTAAAGTGACCTGGAACAATCCAAAATGGTGTTCCGGCACCCTCAGCTGAAGAAGGTAAACATTTAAATTTCTTGCTTGAAACTATGATGTGATGAAGAGCAGGAACCAAGAGCCAATAACATATCAACTTTAACAGACATTTTCCAGTTTACTCATGATAGTTACTTGATAAAATGTGCCAACATTGAGAGGTGGGAATGTAAATGCTGAAATTAAGTGCTGGTGAGTTAACTATCCACCTTACCTCTATATAAGTCCCTATCATGTCCAAATTTGTTTATCATTTATTATTTAGGTTTAAATGTTGATAGCTTTTTGGCTTGGGGATTAGGTTGGCAAAAACCAAGTCCATAATGTAATCTAATCTTGCAAACACAGATTTGATGCTAGATGTGTGAAAATTGCTAGCAAACAGTATTCTGTTGAAATGTTGAATTTGACTTCCATGTTATCCCAATCAATATTTCACAACTCATCTGCTTAGTGTTAGTTTGTGTTTGGAGGGCCAAAATGTAACCCATGTATGTTAATTTTATGTTAACATTAATGCAGGTCAACTCACTGATCACTGGCATGAGATATAAATGAAACTGCAACCTCCACTCCAATCACCACCAAAATTCCAAATTCTACTTTAACCCCTAGGCATGGCTATCTTTTATAAGTTCCCATTCGGCAGCAGAGCCTTTTGTTAATTGTAGAAAGGAGTAAAAAAAAAAAAATGGGGGATGTGTTTCAAATGAAGGTCAATTTGATAGGTCATTTGTCTTTTGCTTCCTCTGTCCTGCTTCCACCGATAGAACAATATTCATTATTCCTTCCTTTTTTCCTTAAATTGCCTTATCTTTACCCTGACAAAGAAAGAAAGAGCAAGCTCCTCTTTTACATAACCCAAGCACATTTCAGTGACAGGACCGAGAAAGTTTTAATTGGCTCAGCAACTCCAGTGATGTCGAGTCACCCAGGGAACGTGCTGGAACCACCCAAATGTGTTTTCCTCCTTTCTCATTTTCCTCCTTCCCTCCTGAGCTTTAGCTCACTTCTTCTCCATGTCTGACTCCACAACATGATTGATATTGAAACTATAGTCAGAGCTTGACAAAGCACTCAAGGGAAAGTGTCTGGTAGAGAGAGAAATGGGTTTGCTTGAACAGACTGTGATAAAGCGAGGAAGAGAGAGAGAGAGAGAGAGAGAGAGAGAGAGAGAGAAATACCTCATCTGGTGGTTTGGGGTTTTTAATTACTCCTAAATTACTTCTTCGATCCAGCAGCACAGTGGGCTGAAATAATTGCTCAGCGCTGTCCTTGATTGGGTCACAATAATTAGGAATTGAGGGAACTTTCCTGATTGCTCTAGATGGATGGCTCCTAAAGAGAAAGGTTTATCCTCAGTGTAAACTGTTATATTGTAGAAATTGCAAAGACAGTGCAAACTTGGGTAAAGTCTTTTTTAAAATCTACCCGATCAATTTTACAGATTAGTTCAAATTAAAGATTCATTTGGGTGGAATTGGAAATCTAGCCCTCTTAGCTAACTTTACATCTTATTCTTCTTGGTCAGTTTAAGCCATGAACAAGCAAAATATACAGATGCCAATAAACAAACAAACAAACAAAAAAACATTATTTGCTGGACTTGTCATTGATTTAAACAGTTTACAGCAATAACATTCTGCCTGTCCAGGCGAAATGTAGCTATTAAGATACTCAACTTCATCCCCTTCTTTCTCCATCTAAAAAAAAAAAAAAAAAAAAAAAAAGGGCAAACCAAAACAGCTTTCTATTGTTTTATGCCATTTAGAGGCATTATGCATTTGGGGAGCAGATTGTGTTATATACTGCCCAATCCTGTCATGGACTATTTTCCTATAACAGCATGTCTCATATTGTTTATTTTACCTACACAACAGCAATTTGCCGACAATTACAATATTTATTACTGAATGACATTTATCCATTTATAGTTACATTTAATGTCCATGAAACAATTTAGTTTCTGTTATCACTTGCGCTGTAGCAGCTATAAACAATTGTTCTCTCATCAGCCCATTTGTCATGTTACTGAGAAATCAGAAAGCACCAAGTCCTCTATCCTGAAGACTTTCCTGTGGCGGAAAACTTACAGACTGTTACAAAGTGCCAACACGTGCAACTCCATCCATAAATGTTGGCGTTTCCTGACAGAAAACTAACCATATAACCATTTATACATTTAAAAACATTTTTTTTCTAAAAATCCTTATGTAAATTATCTACCATACATGTCCCTGTGAATGAGCGTAGAAATAATGTATTAGAATGAGGACATTAATATACGCAAACCCACTGTCAGAGATGCTCTTATAAAAAAAATAATAATCAAAAGCTTCTGACCAATCAGATTAGAGAATTCAGCAGCACTGTGGTATAACTTGCAGTATTCATCATGTTTCATTACATTCCCCAGTGTGTAATAGGACAATAAAATATTGACCAGTCCACCTTTAATTTATGAGAAAAACAAATGAAGCAATTAGCCACACTAGAGCAAACAGTTATATTCAGTGCTTCTTGGTTGTACTGTTCATTGTTAATCCCACTCAAAGCAGGCCATGACTGCACAAGCAGGTCAGGTCAAGGGCCAATATACTGTATATCCTGGGCATAAGATAAACACTTTTTATGTTGAGAGTCAGACCCTTAAATGTTAACCTTCCTTCGCTGTGTGTAGTTCACTCTGTCAGGACTCACTCTGTTAGTAATGGCAGTCACTCAAGCAGGAGTCAAGCAGCATGGCCATTCACATGACAAACAAACAAGACCAAAAAAAAGAAAAAGTGTAATGCATCATGACCATGCTGTGAAATGACCTTACGACAGTTGGTGTGGCCACTTACTTGACCAGAGGGCACAACAACCATACTGGAGCCTCAGCATTAAGAACAGTTGCTTGCCACTTAATTACCAGGCATTTACCAGGGGTGTTAGAGCTAGACTCCAGCCAGGACTGGAATTATTCAGTCATACTAAGTTATAACCAGCAAAATTACAATCTCAAAGTATTTACAGTGTATAGTATAAAATATACTGTTATGCATCCCTTGTAAGAATGCTGATCTTATAACATGCTCATTAACCATTAATATGTTGCAATGGTTATCATTTGTACCCTACTGATAAAGATGTATTACCCCATATTCCTATATATACTGTATATATCTATACAATTTACTCATGAGAACAAATAAATAAATACATAAATAAAGGAAATAACCTCAGGTTGAGCTAACAACATTAAAATGCCATCATTATGAAGTTGCATCTCTGCACAGAAAATCATTCTCCAATCCCTCTGTCACACATAGCACTACCCAGGCCTAAAGGTCACAGGAAGTGATGCTTAATGAAAATATGGCATGTTAACACACACCTCCATGTTCCCTAATTACACTGCTCCAAATGAGGCACCTACTAATGAACCAACCTGAACAACCCTCTTTATGACTCAGTCTCAGGGACATGCTGTTAGCCTGCTCTTTCTAGGCTCTCGGTGGGCGTTTGGTGCTCACTGGGTAACACAGTTGGATGGCAATGGCCCTAATCAGTCTTTAGCTCATTGCCTTTACCAAAAGAGCATCAATCTGCCCAGAAATGGGGCTCGAGTGAACAGTCTGTGCATGACACAGGAGGAAAATTTCTAGAATGTTCTCCTCTAGTCAAAATAGTTATTTTAATAGTTTTTTTTTTTAAAATATGAATACATTGGAAATGCCCCCAACCCTACATACGCCCACCCACTTCTGCATTGCCCATATCTGCATGATTTACACAAAGCACAATTATAACAAGAATATAATAATGACGTAATTATGCCATTGCACAGGTTTGGGTTTCCAAAGCTGTAGCGCAAATGCAGAGAGGATTGCTGCTGGTCAGAATGATTTAAGAAGCTGCTCGATTCACAGCTTTTATGATTTAAAATACGCAATGCTACAGTAATCAGAAGCTATTTCCCACTGTTTAGTCTTGCTTTCACACTTTCTGGTTTCTCACTACCTCGCTCTTGCTTTCACTACAGCTCATGCTGAATCCTTCTCTTCTTCTACTCTTCAAATTGCATGCAAATTTTGCATAGCTGAGCAGGCGTCAGCAAAAATAAAGCAATTTAAGATGTGGGATATGGCTGTGTAATTTGACAACCAGAGACGGTGTGTACATACATCACGGAATGGCCTACCTTAAATACAGAGAGAGAGAGAGAGAGAGAGAGAGAGAGAGAGAGAGAGAGAGAGAGAGACATGTACAGCTGGGAAAGCTCTAATTATTCAACTATAGCCCAATTGCCCAGTAAATGATTTCCACCTTTCAACCAACTAAGCTATAATCCATTTTCACTTAAACTACTAGAGACACATGGTCTAAAAATCAATGAAGGTCATATGTATAATGACCTATGAATACATTCATAACCATTCATAACCTATGACTACATTCATAAGTTATAATGCTCACTTTGCCATATGCTTGTATTTCTGTTCTAGTCCTGTCTCCTCCATTGTCATTTCATTGGTTTATTACCCTATTATTTTCACCTGTTCTGTGTTTCACCTTGATTACTTTGTATAAACCCTATTCTTTCTGTTTCCTTATTGTGAAGTCTTGCCAATAGTATCCTACAATCCGAGCATTATTTTCTTCTTTCTTGTTTTGTTTATCATTTTTGAACAAGGATATCCCAATGATGATGTAGCCTGCACGTATATTGACCATGCAGGTCTCTGGACTATGGACAATGTTCACGCATTTGCACCCTGCCTCCACTAAACACATTACAGTAAGGCACCACACATGACATTTATGTTACATTTGTTCCAATTATTTGTGAAAACAGTTGCCATTACAGTTTATAGCAATTTTTACAATGAATTCATAAATTGTTAACAGAATGCATTATAAGTAGTGGTTAAAATGCTATACATAGTGTTTATAACACATTATATTCCCAGCACCAAATAAAGTATATTATGTTCAGTCATAAACCGAAAACTGCCATTATTTTTTTAAATATGTGAATTATTATACTTTCATTTCTGAGTGTAGAATATTGACATGTCATTATAACCTAATTACTATACCATATAAGTTGCAAAAATCCAACGTATTATTTCTCTGGTGAACACTGCTTATAATGCATCGTGTTAAGATTTCATAATGCATACTAATGATAGCTATAAAGTGTTATCAAGTTTCATCAATAATCATAACAATGTATACTGTATCATGCCTTATGAACACTTTATAACATTATATGAAGTGCCATAGTTTATTATAGATATGACCTTCGTAGACCTCATCTTTACTCAAGCTCTACCCATGCCCAGTGTATTGAACACCCTCTGGTGGCTCCTATGAGAATCCCAATCTGGCCATCCCATAATGCAGTGTATTGGTCCCTAGGGACCTCAGATGGTCCACATGCTTGCTCTCGCTAAATTTCTTGTACGTATGCACCAGATATTCAGTGTTTCTAATAGCCTGTTTTAGGTAGTTGGCATGGATTTGTTACTGGGAGCTTTAAAAGTGTGAAACTGTCGACCACATTGACATGTATTCCTTATTCTCTCTCATGTTCTCTGTTCACCTCCCGCTCTTTGTTCAAACACTGTCTAGTGTTCATTTGTGCTGCTGTATTGCATCATCTTCTCAAAATTCAGACAAAGTCATCTACCATCTACTCGTATTAAAGCACCAGGGTCATGTCTGGTGCCCCTGCTGCCTCACTCCTATTGATGCCATTTGATTTGGCTCCATCCACTCCAATGCCGCCATTCAGCGACCTTTATCTTGCAAATTTCAACAGACTCTCTAATGAGTCTGACAGGTTATTATGGAGAAAGGGCTATGCCATGGTCAGGTCATGGCCAACAATAATTAAGATGCAGGTACAAGCCCCTTTTTTTTTTTTAACTGATCCAGGATCAGTGTCCTCTACGGAAATGCTGACCAGGTATGAGAAAAAGCTGATTTCAGATCAGAGTAAAAAGGTCGTGATATATTTATTAAGGTCTGTGATGGGACTTTCAATCTGCAGTCTGTGACATGATAAATACTCTCTCTCTCTCTCTCAAGGAAATAATGATTACTTATAAGCATATCATAAACTTTAATAATGCCTCATAAAGCTTATAAATTTGGTAACACTTTTTTTCCCCCAAACAAAGGCCATATGTATGATGATCTATGAACACATTCATAACAATTTTATAGAACATTACACCTTATACCTACTTATGAAAGTGTATTACAGTTTATAAGCAGTTTATTAGCAGTAGTGTTCATAACACATTACATCGCCAATCAAAAAAATAAATATATACTAAAGTATATATACTAAAAACATAAATAATGTGGTATATACTATACCATGTATGAGTGAAAGTTATTGACAGACATATGATGTCATAATGAATTATAATGCCTTAAAAGCTATATATGTGAACTGTAAGCAGAGTGAGAAATATGTTAAACAATTTCTATGGAAGCCATATGGATAATGACTTATGAGTACTTTCGTAACGTTATAATGCGTTCATAAGGCATTATACACATCACTTTAATTATTTATGAAAGTCATTACTGTTTACAGCATTTGTTTATAATGCATCATAGTAAAAGTTTATAATGCATAATAAAGATATAAAGTGTAATGCAACTTCATCAATAATTATAACAATGTGTATAATTTCCAGTGAATGCACTATAACATGATATGAATGTGTTCATAGTTTATTATAGATATGACCTCCATAGAAAGTATTACCAATAATATTAAACCAATGCTTTATTTTCTGATTTAAAAAAAAACAACAGTGTACGTCATAATACATAATTCCATATGCAATGTGAGTTTGAGTTTGTTATAACGTATTACAAACACTACTTATAATGCTGTATGTTAGGAATTCATAATGCATAATAAAGGTGACTATAAAGTGTAGTTTAGTTTCATAAATAATTGTAAGAATGCCTTATAAATGTATATAACGTTAGGAATGTATTCATAGTTCATTCATTATAGATGTGGACTTCACAGAAAGTGTTAAGAAGGAATAATAACCGAAATACAATGAATTATAAGTACAGTTACAATGATTTATGAATATGAATATGGGCTTCATAGAAAATGTTGCCGCAGAAAAAATCTGAAAGGTAAAATTGACAAATATTCAACTTGCACCTGGTAAACCTCTAAAATATTTAACTGACAATTTCCTATCTGAGACAGATATATAACTTTGGAAAGTAATTAATATTATAGACAATGCTGCCAGTTTTTGCCAGACTTGGTATAGAATGACATCTCTGGTTTATACTTGGTGGCTGACAGTATGATAAGAAATTAGATATTTCGGTTCTATATATCCCTCATGAGCACCTGCTGAGTCCCGACACCATTTTGGATTAACTCAGCACATATACAGATATAAGGTAGTGACAGGGAAGGAGGAGATAAAGCATAATAATGTCAATCTCGGGAGGAAAAATGTTTTCTCAATTCTATGTCGTGAGCAAAATAAAATGTCAAACGTGAAACAGAGATGGGAGGCTTGAGTGGAGGGCTTAATGTAGCATGATATTTTCTTCATATTGCCAAGGTCACCTCTCCATCACTGTAGGAAGGGAGAGAGAAACAGAAACAGCAAAGGATAGCTTATATCACATGCTTTCCCAGTATGCTTGGTCTTAATCAGTTGTGTTTTCCCTATCCTCTAGTCATAGGGCTACATTCCAAGAAATATCATCTGCTGTAACATTAACTTCACATAATATATTAGGGCTCATGTCAGTTTCAGGTAGCCTTATGGACACATCCCTGAAATATAAAGTGTTACCAAATATTCTTCGAGTTGACATTTAGCATTGAAATGAAGCAGCAGGAAAGTAACCCAATCAAATTCCACTTAGCAATGTAGTCCTTAGGAGCAACAAACTCTCACGTTGGAGTTTAATTAACATTTACTATTAAGAAAGTCAATCACGTAGTGGCCATTAAGCAGAAACGAACAGCCAAGTGGCTGTTATTCCTTTGGGATTTGGCCTGATAGATATTCGACGGAGCTCAATTTAGCAGCCCTAGGGTTGGGCAAAGGAAAGTCTGAAAGTGCCGTTTTGATGATGGGGAGAGTGGGGTGTCTTTGTCTGATGAAATAGTAATCAAGCTCCAAGCCTGAGGGAGAGATTTTAGAAATTGGGCCCGAATTTCAGCCTTTTTAGTAAAAGACTCTCTGATGACATAATCTCACCTTATTGTTATGGCAGTAAATGGACACTTTATTCTGTGTGAAAGAGGAATTTGTCCCCAAATGCAATTTTCATGTTTGAGATTGCCCAAAAAGCTATAAGGTAAAAAAAGAAAGAAAAGAAAATGATACTATACATCATGAAGACCCATCCCTAGTTCTTGTTAGTGATTTGTGCAACTCTGGGACTGCCCGTTTACTGTGACTGATATATACTGATATAGACACTACATCGAGCGCTTTCTCCACTTTACATGCATCACAAATCATGAAACTGTTTAAATGTGTCTCCTGGCAGGCAGCTGTAAGAAAATTTCCAGAGGCCAGACCGCTGAGAGTGTTCATCACAGTAAAGCCATGGAAAAGTGATACGAGGCAATGTGAGACGAGTGAGAGAGAAAGAGAGATAGATGTAAATCGTACCAGAAAAACAGTAGAGCCAGACATGCACGTGGTTCCCGATGCAGACAGATTCCCAGAGGTATGAGGGCTGCTAATATGAAGTACAGTGGTGAAGTGTAATTAGCTTTGGAAAGCATTTATTAGATTTGTGCTAATTATGTCAGTAGTAAACTCCAGGATGGATGGAGCGATGGTCCCTTTGGCAGCTCCAAAGTTCGAGGACCCAATTTGATATTGCACCCGAAATTTTAATTCAAACATTATTAATCTTTCTCAAAACACATTATGGGAACATATTAAGTTATGCAAAGCCAGAAAAACAAACAAGGCTGGAAATCATGCTGGAGGAAGCAAGATGGACACTTAGAAGAACAGGAAATGGAGAAGATCCGAGGTCTCCATTTTGTTCGTCACTGTAATTGAGAGAGTGTATTTCAAGCAGCCTGCAACCTGCTCGCAAAAATCCATCAAATATCCGCTTGGATTGTAGGAGAACATACTGGTCATGCCTCCTGAGGAGAAGATAACTTCTGAACCCATTACAGAGAAAGGCATATCCGAGAGAGTAAGAGAACAAACAAACAGTTTAGATGTAATTTCATATCTCCACTGCCCTGCTAATGAAAGAATAATGTGCTGTGGCATCAGGTTTCGCCTCCAGCGCTGTACACAAAAGTGACACATGGCTCACACTATTTGGAGGAACTCAACAAATAATTATTGTCAGCAAATCTTACAGCTTAATTTCCTCAGCAGTTCAAATGTTAAACGCTGCTTTCTATGTTTAACAAGGAATGGCGCTTAAGTACCTGTAGTTCTAATTATACCAAAGCACCACTGAATTCTGATTGGTCCGAAGGTGGAAGATTTGTAGATTTGTATTAATTCACTTGTTATAATAGGTTATTGTTTATCTAGTAACAACCTACACAAAGATTCATATAGCAGATGCTAAAAAAAACAAACAAAAAAAAAAACAAAACGTGATGAGGAGAAGGAGCTTTGTAATAGCCAGAGGTAACTGTTTTACTCCACAGGAAATGTTCAGGATGGACAGCTTTGCACTTTCTCAGTAACATGCTACAAGCTATGTGTTTTATCTTCAACTTTTTCAAAAAAGAAAAAAAAGATGGTGAGGGAGCGACATTTATGGGTACTATAGTGTAAGCGATAACAGGAACTAACATCCTACTTTTGGGAAAACAGTATGTGTCAATTAATAAGAAATTGGGAACCTGTTGTGGTACAAGAAGAATAAAACACTTCATGCCACCCTGACACTGATTAGTTTCCTTGAACAACATGTCCTGAAGTGAGAAAAAGTATATATTTATACTTTCAACACAGCTAATAGGTTCACAGATCCCCAACATCAGATCTGTGCCTGTTTTATTCATATTATTAAGACTTTGTGTTGCGAATGATCCTTCACACAAAGAGTACCTGGTTACTAGTGGTCATACAGTGGACCCGTTCTATTGATGGATGGCATAGAAGGTTGTCCAGAGCAATAAATGTGCTACAGTTAGTAACTGTATAGCAATAAAGATTCATATGGCTGGCATAACTTATACATGATACATGCAGCCTTCAATAGCAAGCCCAAGACCAGACAAAAGCCATGGATCTATAAACTTTCCTGCTCCAATCTCTTCTTTATCACATACATACTGCTTACCCCTGGCAAGGTCAGCTGCAAAGCCTTGCAACTACTGAGCAAATATTGACCTTCTCTCAGCCTCCTTCCGCTCTGAGGCTAGACAGTAGACACAGCGGTGCTATTTTCTAGGAAAGAAATATGAAGAAGATATAGATGGCTACACTATGCAGCAATTTACTACATAATGGTCATAGTCAAAGGCCAGCTAGACGGTCATTGAGTGTATGAGAAAAAATTGAAGTGCCTGCTCAGGTACTAGCTCATGACAGCTAGTTTTCCATCACTATATCAGACATCTAGAGAGTCTGTATGGCTGATAACAGTCTTATGCTTTAAGGAGCAGTAAACTAGAACCCACTAACCCAGAACTGTGTTCTTCTAGTGGATGTAAATGTAACGTAAATATAAATGATCACTTCAGAGCCATCTTCAGGAAGTCCATAATTCAGTAATCAGTTGTTATGAAAGAAAGAGAAAGAATTGTCATTCCTTGAATGTATGAGATTTGAAGAGATGAGTCTGGGATAATGCTGTAGAGGAAAATGAGAGCGAAAAAGCATGTGATGGAGGAGTTCTTTTCAGATGTGTGTTTAAGGTGTCAAAAGAAATGCTGGTGCAGACGCATCATGGAAACAGTAATGGCTCTGATTTTTACTTTCTTAGTTAGAAGTGTGTGAATGTACAAAGACACAGAGAAAAAAAGGGTACAATATGATTTCTCCAGAGGAACCTTGAATACAATAAATATGCTATTTAGACTTGGCTAATTTAGCAGGCTGCATAGCTAAGCGCTAAAAATCTTTCATTTCTCTCTATCTTGATTTAAATTCCTGTATTTGAAGTTATTGGCCAAACAATACTGAGAGGGTTTTTTTGTTTTGTTTTTTTACCTCTGCCAACTTTGTTGGAGGAGGTTATGTTTTTGCCTCCGTTTGTTTGTCTGTTCCCA
>JAOTRR010000035.1:4570604-4582763 GCA_028570945.1 Gogo arcuatus
GTCGACCACAAGGTTCAAACCCAGAACCTTCTTGCTGTGAGGTGACAGTGCTAACCAAGTCCTTAAATAAAAGTGCAATAAAAGGCCCCATTTACACTATATTCAGAAATAGAAGTAGCATGTAGAATTAGTAGAATTAGTAGGTCTGCTATATTGGACAGCTGATAGTTCATAGACACAGTTCACCAATATTTAGACACAAATGACACCAGTGCTAGTGTGGCTCACTGCAAAAGTCAATAGAATCATGGAGAATAGAATATAGTGATTTTGGTTTTTCCTCCATCTTTGAACTTTGATGAGCAGCAAAGAAATAACAAGGATTCTGCAGAATGAGAATTATGACACTAATTTGGCACTGTCAATCAAAATCCACTGGCTGAGGAAGCAACAAGCAGGCTGTTCAATGGCGGATAATGAATTGTAGTACACACAGAGTGAGCAGAACTGCGGCTCAGGGACTCGTGACCACGCACGCACCCTGCATCCATCAACTAGAGAGCTGCCTATTAATCGCAAGCAATAAATAGACACTCCTCTCACACAGGATTTGGAGAGGGTCATGTACAGCCCTTGTTCTTACTCATATCTCTCACACACACATTTGAAGCAATCACACATTGCCAATCAGATCATCTGAATAACATCTGAGATGCTCCAAAATGAGAGTCCACCTGAATGCTGAATATTCAATGGCGAGATTATTAGTATGTGAATCCCAATCTGTCTTAAAAGCAAGCATTCAAAAAGTAAGCCCCTTTCAGTTATCCCCCAGGATAGAAAAGAGGACTGAAGGATCCCATCAGAGACTCTGTTTAAAAGACTCCTTGCGCCAAGAGTCAAAGCACGCAGGCTCTGGCTATGCTAAAGTGCGAGATTAAAGCAATTTCATCTTGAAAGCTCGAAGCCATTCCTCACTTTTTGTTTGTTGCCAACAAAACTACTCAGACTGAATAAATTTAGACTTGTCCAACTGACTTCACTGCATTCATATAAGAGGCACAATTAAATATTTACTGCATTATTGACCATGAGGATTCAAGAAAGAAGTTGATTTATTTTCAGGCTTATTTTCAGACGTCAGAAGAAGTCTTCTCAAAATAGTGCAAAGTCGGCAAACTTTCAGATGTTGACACAGTAGCAGAGGAGGATGAAATATTGGCCTGGCCTAGATGCGGCACAGAAATATCTATGGAGACATCAAATATCTATGGAGAAATAAGTATTTAAACAAACAAACAAACAAACAAACAAAAAATAATGATGATGATGGTACTACTACTACTACTACTACTACTACTACTATATACTACTACGACTACTACTACTACTACTAATAATAATAATAATAATAATAATAATATCATCATCATCATCATCATCATCATAAATAACCTTTCTACCAATATGTTTATAATAATAATAATAATAATAATAATAATAATAATAATGGTAGAAAGGGTATTTATTTATTTATTTATTTATACATACTTTCCTCCGGGCTCAAAACTGCACCTTTTCACCGTTTCACCACCGCTTTTTCATCTGTATCGGCTGACAGTCTTGAATCCGTGGAGGAATATGCCAAACATTCCCATGTTAATTATGTAAATTTAAACAGCTTAGCAACTTAAGATGCAAGGGAACTGCAGTCCAATTATATGAACCAGCAGAGGAAGAAAAAGGAAGGAAGGAAGAAAGCAGAGATAGTAAAAGGGGCATTGCTATTTAAAGGGAGAAAGAGGACCATCTATTGGATTTAGGCTGCCATTTGAGTACATCAAGAATCTTAGTTCACTGCTCAGTGTTAAAACGCAAAACCTCTGAGGATCAGTTTCTCTAGGTCACAATATGAGTGTCTATTTACTGGTGGGGGAAAAAGGTAGAAACTATATATTCTCTCCCTCTGGAGAAATGATGCTTCAGTGCTAGATGTATAAATTGTGACCAAGTTCCCTGGCAAATGCTCGGCATTATAAATTTAATTCACGGATGAGCACTAAGGGATGCCAAGAGCCAATAACGTCAATACAGACTGAGCTGAAGGCAATTGACTGCAATGTGTGTGCCTGGTTGGCAGACACAGATGCTTGATGGATACAGATTATAGCTAAAAGCCGTGCTGAGCGAGAGGATGAAATGAGCGAGCGATAAATGGCGATATGGATGAGAGCAGCACCAGAAGGTGGCAAGAGAATGTTTTAAAAAAAAGTATAGCTTGAAACATTAAAGCATGTGGTGAAGACTGCAACATACTAGGCACAATTAAAAAAAACAGGAATAGTGGGAAAATTAACAGGATGGTTAGGAAGGTTTCTTCGCCAGCTTAAAGTCTTCTAGGCTCGATTTAAAAGCATTGGTTTCTAAGCCACAGAAGACGGTTCCAAGCACACCAGGCATCAAGCCTAAATTGGCATGAAAGTGTGCAAGAGTGAGCAGAGAAATCCCTTGTAAGATCACTGGTCATGTCTTTAGGGCATGTGTCAATGAACTGGCCAGTGTAGAATTCAATTCAATTTTATGTGGACACTGTTTTCAACAACAGACACTGCCACGAAGCAGCTTTATAGAAATCTGGATGTAGATTTATATCCCTAATGAGCAAGCTAGTGTCAACAGTGGCAAGGAAAAACTCCCTGAGAGGACATTTGGAAGACATCTTGAGAAGAACCAGACTCTAAAGGGAACTCATCCTTTTCTGGGTGACACTGGATTAAGAGATTATAAATCATTACTCTTCTACAACTATACACTATAATGTTAAACAGTGTAATGTGTGTTGGCAGGATGTTCAGTATGAGCATACTGTGAATAGGAATTCTGTGACGAGTACACGATAGTCTTTATTATTATAACAGCACTTCTTTGGGACAAGTCTACATTATGCAGGTGAGATTATCCACTGAAGCAAAAGTGAGATTTGGGTATAAACTATTTTAGGAAGTGCACTCACCCAGGGTCTTCACATAATTTTTTGTTAAGGCCACAGTTCATTATGTGTATTCATATGGCAGATGATTTTTTTTTATTTTATCCAAAGTGACTTACAATTGAGCTGAGCACAGCCTTGCTCAAGGGCCCAACAGAATTTGAATTCACAACCTACTAATTAGTAGTGCATAGCTTTAACCAATGAGCCAGCAATCCCCAGGCCTTACTTGTTTCAAAATAACTACTATAACCTCAATATCTTGAAAATGGCAGTGATGCACCTCAATGACTACGTGCCAGTGGTTCTCACTCTATTAATCACAAAATGTTTTGGGATAATGGTTATGGCCAACATCGAGCACAACATGCCCAATACACTAGACCCCCAGGAGTTTGATTAGATCCCTAACAGTTCCATAGAGGAGATCCTGGATGCCATACAAATGGCCCTATTCCACTTGAAAGATAAAGATAGTGAGATTTCTCAGCATTTATCACAATTCTTTCCTTCAAACTGACACACAAACAACACAACCTTGGCCAGCAAATAGATGTTGGATGTTCTCAAAGTCTGGTCCAGATGGTTGGATTAGTGAAGGTCTGGTCTAACAAACTGATCATGAATCCTGGAATCCTTCAAGGGCTTGCCCCTGCTCTAGACACGTTTCATATGAGTTCATATAAATTTAATAGGTTTGATAGAACTGATAGGTCTACTGGTGTGCTGGAAGTTTAACAAACAAAAGTGACAACTGTGGATCAAAGAACTATACATCAGTGCTTTTTAGAACACTGGTATCAACGATCATGAAGACTGGAACCACTCAAAAACTTGTCCTTAGTCAGCCCCCTGCTTTAGGCACTCTTTACATGGCTCTGTCACAGTAGGGTTGCCATCAAATTTGATAGGTTTGATAACAAAAGATGATGAGATAGCCTACATGGCAGAGGTGATGGAAGCATAACAAACCCAAGTGAAGGCAGTTGCCCAAAGAACAATAAATCAACGATTGTGTACACCTTCAAGTTGCTGGCCACAGCAGTGGCTATAGTTCCTAAAAAAGGTGATGGAAATTTTGACTGCCAGCCAGATTTCTTAGCCGTTTACACAGGTTGAATGTGGCAGGAACTGCTCTAGACAGCCAAGCCAAATGTCATCATGCCTGGACATTTATGACAAAAAGGTCAGATCCAGCCCACCCTCAACTTAGCCTGTTCACAATCCTGTTCTCTGGCAAATGGTATAGGTATCTGAAATCAAGGATAACCAGGTTTTCACCCAGAGACTGAGAACAACCCTAAGCCAACACTGCTGTTCCCTTCAACACCCACAATCTACCAATCACAACATAATGAACTCTACTTGAAGTCTTTAATAAGCTGCCCAGCGGCCTCCTACATCTAACAATGCCCCCTTCCAGGTTCTAATGTAGACTGCACTGTAATAACAGCTTGCGATATAATACCTGCTATCACTACAATTGCACTTTGCCGGAACAATTCATAATGTGTATTTATCTCTACATGCCCAGTCAAAATACAGTATCTTTTTAACAACTAAAGATCTACATATATATGGATGCACAGCTTTTACTGTACACTCTCTTTTACTGAAAACAAAAGGATTCTCATTATTCTTATGGATTATTGATTTCTAAAGGATGAAAAAATGAACTTGACCTAAAACACTGCTTGAGTGGGCTGCCTACTGAGCTTAATAATACCATAATTATTGACTGCTTCATCCACAGTACCACTGAACAATTATTAATTTCAGTGATGCTAATCAAACAACAACAACAACAAAACTGGAACCAGTAAAAAGCTCTTTAATGATAAGAGACTTGCTGGAGATCTCCATTGAGAGCTGCAGTGTTACACTGATCTTACTGACTGAAAGAGTCTCAGAACCTTCCTGCTTCGGTCTCTCTGGGGAAAAGATCTAAGCACTAATTGAGTGCTCCTTGCAGTTTAGGTTCAGGAGTCCCTCAAGGCTCAATATTAGGCCCATTTCAGTTGTGCCTATCACATCTTATAAGCATGGAATGCTAGTTTAAGCCTGCATATTTTGGATATTGAGTTACAAAGATCTAACAGTGGATACTGCCTGGGTACTGTGTGTCACTTCCTTGACCTTTATTAGTGCTAATATTGCTCACTGAAATCCTGACAAAGATGCTGTCCATAGCTTTAAATGAGACTTTTTAAATGATTAACACATACAAATAGGGGTCATGACCTCTCGAAGTAAGACACCTTGCTTTTGTAGGACAATTTGCAAGGACACATTTGAACAATGATTCTTTCTCAAACATCATGGAACCACAAATGAAAGCAAGATTGCCAATCTTTTATTATTATTTGGGACAAAAGAGCTAATAAATTGTGTAGAAAAATAATAAGAGGAAATCGTGACCTACCATGGCCCCCACGTGTAAGGAAGGGCATCCTGTTGATGGCAATAGGAACAGTGCCATGTTTGTTGTGAAAATGGTGGACATGGTGAGTTGTGCTAAGACTGGATGAGACTCTTGCTGAAACAGCAGGACCAGGGAAAGCTAGTAATGACAATGACAGGACTAGCCTCCATAAACTGGCCCAAAACACTCTGGGTGGGGCTGAGGGCGGGGCATGTGGGGTGAGTACTAATCCGCTAAGCAAAACAACTGCCCCAAGAGGGAATGGAGAGGAGAGTGGGACTTCCATGCCCTGCCTCCTCATATGATAGAAACAGAAAGGCATCAGACCAATGCGGGATCCATAATTCCTAGATTCCCTTTGAGAGGGGGATACTTAAGAGATCAGCAGCAAAAAAAGAGGAAAATAAATTCCTCAAAAAAAATGTTTAAAAATGCACGTTCAAAACAAAATATCCAATCAAAAACAGATGACGAATCCTGTTCAAGGGTTGCAGCTGTGTATTCCGATGATGACACAATTCCTTATTCCTCCGGAATGTTCTGAAGCTAGACAAAAAACAGATCCTTTCCAAAAAAGTCCAAAACAACAGGAAAAAAGAGGACAACGAAAAATAAACAATGATTGGAAGACAGCACCTACAATGAGGTGTTCGGTCATCCAAAATTGATGGCCATGGAAAACTGAATGAACTAGTAAATATCTCTCAAACATCAGCCATCTGTCTTTAATGGTAATTTTTTAAAACATCAGTGTGGCTGTAATGCTTCTCTCACTGATCCTCAAGCTTAATATCATGTTCAAGGGACTTCCGATCAAAATGCCATTCCATTATTAGCAAGCAAATGTCTCCATCACGATTAATTATTTCATGCCCAGATACACGCCAAAGAAAAAATATACAAATATAAAAACATATAAATAAAAAATTTGAGAAGAAAAACAAAAAATGAGGAGCAAAAAAAAAAAAAAAAAAAGATCAAATCTGAGATGACTGAAGAGCAGCCGAATACAGTTTCCGATCCTCAGAGGGACGCTGAGCACGGCAAAGTCTGCAGCAGAGAAGAGGAGGACAGAACAGCCATAAAAGAGAGAAAAAATAAAAAACAATAAAAGCCAACACTGACTAACTCTAAGACAGATCCTGTATACTTTTCCTGAGAGATGTGCATCTGGATGACTGCCATCAAGGATGAAAAGACGAAGGCGACCGTGTGTCTCCTCTCCGGCCGCTTTGCATCACAACACAAGAGGAAAACAACCTTCTCTCCCAGAAGCCCTTCTCCCTCCTGATCTCCCTCTTTATTTTTCCACACCTCCAATGTTGAGGTTTCTTCGTTGCTCAGCAAAAGCTGCGATGGTGTAGTGGGACTTTGAGTGCAGGAGGCTGCTCTTGTGTGTGCGGCTTTGAGGCACTCAAAGATTCATGAGAGAGGAGAAAAAAATCCGTCCTGGGATGCTGGTATGAAAACATCTGCGAGCATGAGCAAAAGGCAACGGCAGCAAAAGGACACGAGAGAGGAAAAGAGAAAGAGGATGGCAGTGCTACGGACGTGACCAGTGTGTGCGTGTGTGGGGGTTTGTTGCTCCATGCTCCTCAGCCTCGCTCTCAGACTGAAAGATAGAGCAATGCAGACAGAGAGAGAGAGAGAGAGAGAGATGGTGGGAGGGAGAGAGAAACTGAGAAGGAGGCAGAGAGGAGGGGGTGACTGGCATGCAGACTTGCTTACACGCACGAGACTGACACACAAACTCACACAAAAAACCACTGATAAAATAAAGAATACAAACCCCCTGATTTTTTAGATTGCAATGCTGGCTGGTCTTCCATATTACCACTGGAAAAATGCTGTTAATAAGACATGCACAAGATGTGCAGATTGAGATCTCACATTGTCACTGTTATTCTCTTGCTTGCTAACTGTCACACACACATACACACACACTTATTTGCACATGACTGATTCCTTGACAAACTAAATAATTTATTCTCAGTCTCCAAGAATTTTGCAACTTTTCTCCCCTCATCAGTGCGAGTGCCTGTATTTAGACTGCTTTTGTATTTCCTTTTTTTATTTCCTCTCCCCGTCTTTTCCTTCAATGCACAGATCTTTTATCTGCTGAATTCCCTTTCCTTTTTGATGTTATGCCTTTCCTTCATATTAGGTAGGAAAATTAATGGGCAGAGTGAAAGGTGTTGGGAAATAAAAGAGAGGTGGGACATTTGGGCTTGTAGGGTATGGCAAATCTGAGAGACCATCTCAATAACACCTTTTTTTGAAGGCCTACGTTAACTACATTAACCTGCACATGCAAATATCCAGTCAATCATGTGGTAGCTGTGGACTGCATAGAATCATGCAAATACAATTAGTTAATGATCACATCGAACCTTGGGAAAAATACTGTCTCAGTGACTTTGACCGCAGCATGGTTGTTGGTCCCAGGCATGCTCATTTGAGCACATCAGAAACTGCTGATCTGTCCCAGATAACGGTTTCCAGAGATTAGCCAGACTGGTGAGGAAAACATAAAACATCATTGAGTAGCAGATCTGCAGGCGGAAATGTATTGTTGATAAGCGAGATCAAAAGAACATGGGTCAGGCTAGTCTAAGCTGACAGGAAGGCAACGGTAACTCAAATAACCACTCTGTACAACCGTGCTGAGCAGAAAAGCATTTTCAAATGCACAATATGTTTAGCCTTGAGGCGTATGGGCTACAACAGCAGAAGATCACACTGAAGCCAGTCTTGTCAGCCAAGGACAGGAATCTGAGCCTACACTGGGTATGGAATCTTGATGGTTAAACCATTTAACCATTCAAAAAAATCATTGTGGGCTATTAAATCATGGACAGATTTTATCAATGAAAAAATCACAATGAAGAAAATCTGGCTGAAAAGTACAGTAGTAGGTATCAGTGAAGGTGGAAATTCAGTAGTGCATACACACACAATTCATTAGTAATTACATTGTTCAGCTTAAAGGGAATGTTGTAATTAACTATTGGTTTTAATACTATTATATCTATTGGCTTTGTGAAAGCAAAGAAATCTGCTGTTGCTCCATAGATAGACTATATCCAGAGAGAGAATGGCCATCTAATCACGAAGAGAATTGCAAGGTACAGAGGCAAATGAAAGTCGCAAAGTCATTACAGCTACATCTGCACTGTAGCATCAGGTATGAAACTCGCCAAATGGAGCCAGACATTACTTGGCTGCCAGGTGGACGCTTTGTGTTTACTCTCTTTTTCTGTCTCTGATGTCTTAACCTAGAATGATGATAATGCTATGCCCAACAGAAAAGCCAGTGGTGGGGATTAAATCCTAAATGAATCACACTGCCAGTCTTGATGTCCTAACAATTAGATGTTTTTTCTAGCTTGTGGAAGGGACTCTTTAATCCTTGTATGGTTTTATTCAATTACTCTCCCTCCTCAAGCCTTTTCTGCAGTGGTTTCATTACTGAAGTGAGAACATACAGAAAATAAATACACCGAAAGCTGAGAGTATCACTTTTTTCAGAAATGTATCACACATCATCCATTCATCGACACTGCTAACAAGAAAATCCTAGCAGGCAGAATTAGTCAAAAAACTATAGCCTTCATGCTAACAGCGTACATTATAGATCATACATTCTACACTGCATTTATAGACCAGAGACCATTAATAAACCCGCCCTTGTTTTCTATTAGTTCACAAAACCGGGACTGCATCCAAATACGCATACTTCCATGCTATTAGTACACAAAATGCAGTATGCAGGGTGTCCAAATTCCCAGTAAGCATTTAATAGTAGTCGAATGGTACCTGGATGATCTACTACATCTGTAGTATGCCAGTACCAAACTACTCTACACTACGCTATCCCATAATTCAGCTGGAGCTCGTGAAAAACCAAAGAAGAAGAATTTTCCTGGGAAAAATAGAGAGTTGGCTGTCCAAAGTGAAGCCAGTTGTTGCAGTGGTGTACAAATGTATCAGGAATTGTTTACACATTTCTGCCATTGTAGAAATATATATATTTTAATTCCGCGGCATACGTGAGTATACGTCATGTGTGAACATCCGGGTCAGAGGAAAGGTAAGATGGCAGCAGAGTACATCTGAATTGTGTCCTTACTACTCGCTGGCATACTTAGAGAACGTACTGCAGTTACGGTCAGGTATTAGGCACTTAACCGTTGCTCGTACATACTGGAAGTTCGGATGAAGCCCAGGGTTTGCAAATTCCCATGTTGACACACAGCTAGATCAAGTCGTCTTTCACGTTCTACGTCCTTTCTCCCTTCAGTGAACTGGCATTTCCACTGGGAGAATATTATCCCTGTTTGGTCCGACCATTACTTTCAGGTATACAGGTGTCTCCCGTAGTGCCATAGCAAGGAGTCAAACACTGTAAATGCTACATCTAAATTGTAAATGTTGGCACCTCATGTTACATCAATGTATCTACTTGTCCATCATCTATTAACTCAGCTGATAAGCTACCCCTCTCAATTATACCCCTCCCTCATCTGTACGCAGCAGATGTGCCTGAATTCAAACACAGGCCAAGCAGATGAGAGAATAGCTCTTTCCCTGGAGGTCTGCGAAATAGGCCACCAATTCATATTTCACTACAAGACATGATTGAGTGCTGTCAAGTTAAACAAAGATGTAAAATGCACAAGTAGACTAGATCTCCTAATGGCCATTTTTCACTGATTCTGATACAATAAATGACAAATGATCAGCTAGAAGTCATTCGTGCACAAGGTTCAGGCCACTTGAGGCTTTTCAATGGGTTGAAAATATATTTCGATTTGGGCAACTAACAGGAGGCAATACATGCCTGTGCATGAAACAAATCTTTTCGTGGCCTCATCAGGAATGATTCATACAGTTATTTCTTTCATACTGTTGTATAATGTATTATGCATTCCAATAATGCATTCCATAATTTTGTGTGTGCCCAAATGGTGATATGTTGCACTTACAACAAATTGACAGAAAGTGCACTGTACAAAATATCCCAGAATCCAGAGATTTGGATTTTGCCTGGATATTTCAAACAATGACCTATATATGATGAAATCCATGTTGGGTCCTCTCTGATCACGGCATTGTGCAAAAAAAAAAAAAAAAATCTCCAGATATCCTCCAGATCCAGGTTCTTGCAAGAATTCAAAAAGATATCTCCGGATATTTGGGGTTTTGGCACAGTGGTGGCTTTGAATTTCATACTGCTTCAGCTGATACTGCACAAGCTAGTTGGCAATAAGTTTAGCTTGGATTCTCCACAGCTAGCAAGCTAACTTTTCAGTTTAATCAACAGTTGGAAATCAAGCCAAATGCGTCAATATTTTAGTAAAAGTGTTTATTGTAGCCTTTAGCATTAACCATACCAGCAGTTCCAACAGTTCTATTTGAGGATAGGTGGCATTAGATGCTATTGTTGCTGGATATGTATTTGAAATTGCAAATTTGATTTTTAAAAAAACTGATTCTGGACCAGTTGTAGCTGAAATTCTGCTGTTGGTCATTTGCCAATTGCAGTACCATCTTAGGCACTGTTTATACTTGATTTTAAAATGCATTTTCGGTGATCCGATCACAAGTGGACAGCCGAGACACATCATCATTTACACCTGTGTCTATCATGTGTCTCCAAGCTGACCACTTGTGTTCAGATTTCATTACTGCCTATGTCACTTCTGCTAGAAGGTCAAAGGGCAGAGTTATTACGTAAGTGATCAAATGTATCCCAGCCCACCTCAGCAAGTAGTTTGAGTGAATGTGGCTTGGTAGAAGGTTACACTTGTATTCAGCGCTGTCCACTTGTGACCCCATCTCCCAAGAGGCATTTTAAAACCATGTGTAAACAGGGTCTTACATGGCTGAATAACCTATCTGATATAATCTCTCAAATTGTACTCTGTGGACTGAGCAACTCTTTACTAATTTTTTGACACATTTCTGATAAGATGATTTAATAATATTTGGTAGAGTGGTAGCTCAGCAGCTAATGCCTGGTGCACACTAGAGGATTTTCAAATCTTAACCGATTTTAAAAACGACAGATTTAACCGATTTTTAAATATTTTATTCATAAGAACATACACCAGATGATTCAGTCAAGGCGCAAGACCACACACTTGGCGATTACACTGAAACGATTTTAGAGTGGTGATTCCAGGGACTTGGAATCTCACAGAAACATGCGTGCTCAAACGTGACTTCACAGCAAAGCAACATGGAGGCAGACTGGTGTCGTCAGCTGGTTGCAATTGTGTGCTGTGTTTTGCAGCAATAAACAAAAAAACAAGAAGAAAACTATATATGAAACCATGGCTAAGAAGACGGAATTAGCAAGACTTATACATTTTGCAGCTTGAGCTGCAGGTGAGTTGGAAGGTTTATTGTCTCAAACAGGACTAGATGTTTATTTGTACACGTGTGGAGGGATACGGAGCCCCGGACATGGAGGAAAAAAAGATGAACTTTTGCGAGATCGTGCAAAACTTTTCATTTAGGTCAATGTGCTTCCAGGTCAGTTCGGCTGTTTGATATTTATGATTCTAAATCGGGGAGGCTCTGATCCCTCACACTACAGGATTATTTGGCTAGATAATTGCTTCCGACCAGCCTCGAATCGGGAACGCCCCTGCGATTATCGTTGGAGCAAACTGGATCCTGTAACGCTTATGTGCGCAAGAAGCAGCTCGAGCGCTGGTGCACGTCCACGCACACAGAACGCTTTGCGCACGCCACAGGGACTAATGGGACACACCTGTTGCCGGTTAAAGCGCAATCAGCGCGC